>PVJO010004170.1:0-112860 GCA_004026905.1 Hystrix cristata
TTCTTTCTTTCTTTCTTTCTTTCTTTCTTTCTTTCTTTCTTATTCCATAGTGTAATCTAGTTCTGCTCAGATTCTGCCGGACTTTTTCATTACTAACATCAAGATGATATATTAGTACTAGGTGCATAGTTTGATGCCCAATAAATATTTACTAAATGAATGAATAAGTAGATTAAAGTGGATTTTCATGGAAATGATTCTAGCTCTCTGGGATGGGCACCAGGGACAAGGTGCAATGTGATTCTGAGTTTCAGCTCATCTGTGCGGGTGTGGAGATCTGACTTTCTTTTTCGGGAGGAGCTGCTGGAGATCCAACTCGGGGCCTTGTGCTTGCTAGGCAAGCACTCCACCACTGAGCTAAATCCCCGACCGCGAGATCTAACTTTCTTGTTGACAATTCCTAGTCTGAAGGATCCCAGAGAAGCCCTGGTGGCCCAAGCTCTTCTTAATGACCAAGGTCTGTGGGTGGCAATGTGAGCAGAACTGATGTATTTAAAGTTGAACTCTAGGTTGAAATTAGTTCCATTGTAATATAATGTCATAGCTACATTGTGTTCTCAGTTTAAGAAAGCAAATTATAACCCCCAAAAACTTATCAGAGATTGAACTAGTTCATAGAAACCCAAACATGGACCTTTGTTATTTAGTTTTCAACTACAGGTGGTTATACTTCTAAAGTCATTATTTATATGTTGTCAGGAGTACTCACCAAATTTATTGACTTGTACATTATTCTTTGCAAATAAGTTCTGGCTGCTCTCTGCATATTATAATTAAAATGACAGGGACTTGAATCATTTATGAAATTTTAAACTACATACTGAATATAAATGTATCATTCAATGTGATAGAATGAATTAAATTCATCACTGTCAAATAACTGTATAAAAGATGAAATATCTCTCATCCCACATCATTAACTTATATAAAAAAGCCAGATTTGCCAGCATCGTAATAATACTTTTATGGCCTTTTAAGGACATTTGAAAACTGAGACATTTGGCACACATAAGAAAAATGCTTTTGACCAAAAGGTTGATTTCTGATTTTATGTGTAAAAATTCTAATTTGAGCTTGATGGGGAGGAGTAAGTATGGCCTAGAGTCTCTTATTATTTTGGTATGAGATTTTGTTTTCTTTTTTCATAAAATAAGAAATGAAAAAAGTATTTGATAGTTAATATTAAAACTCATATGAACAAGAAACAATTTTACCAGTATGATAGAAATATGGGTACACAGACAAAATAGAGTTTTGGCAATTTGAATCATTGAGGCAAAAATCCTTGCTGAAGATTGAAGGGAAATGTGGGACATGAAGGTAACTGAAACATTTATCTGGACTAGGTAAGTAGCTGACATTTGATCAGTTCTCGACCTTTTGTGTATGTCTAGACACAATGTCAACACGTAGATCTTCAAGAAAAACAAGACAGAGTTGGAAAACAATGTTCCTGATTACTCTCATAATTAAGTCACTATTCTTAGCTGATATCTATACTTATTAAATACTATGGAATTCAGTTGAAAATGTCAAAATTCCTTTTAAAATGAGAAAAATATCATTAATTATTTCATGAAAATATATGCCATAATTTTTTTTTTACTTCAAATCAAGTCTTTCCAAGTTTCAATTATTTTCTGTTTCTTGATTTCCATCCCTTCTTGGGTAGGATGTTCATTCATTCATCAACTCACTCATTCACTGTATAAACTTTTATTGGGCCAGTAAAAGAGGAGTGGGGGAAGTGTGGTATTGATCCAGGGACAGGGTGAGAATTTGAGTCCCTGCTCCCCCAGGACTAGAACTGGGGCAACATAAGTAAAATCCGATAAAATGTGAAACAAACAGTGCTGTCATAGACTTATGAACTAATTCTAATTTTGGGAAAAAAGTAAAAATTAATTAAGGCACATAAAACTATCTTTCCACATTTCGATTTGTTTAATACAGCTCACGATACTGCAGCTTCAAGCCGTTTTCCAACCAAATGTAAGGAAACATGACACAAGTGGGCAGGGAGAGTCTGTTGTGTTCCAAAATCAAATCTGTGAGTTTTTACAGTGATCAGTGTTATTGCGAGCGATGCCATTTTATCTTGTCAAGAATTTTGATTGCTCATTTTGAAAATGTTAATGGCATTAAATTCCTTCTATTTTCTGTCCTATTAAGTTCCTATCATCAAAGACCAAGAAAGTTGATGCAAGTTCGGATTTTATATATTATTATATTAACTAACACAACGTCTAATTGACCTGTAATTAGTTGAGAAATATATTTTAAAAGTAAGAATTTTAGAGAAGGGAACAAAATGAAGAACTGTGCAAGACTTGGGAATATATAACAAAAATGTATATTGGGATTGGATAGCACACCCAGTCCTGACACAGCTTGGTAAAAGCTGTCTAACAACCAGTGTAGCTTGGTTTCTATTTTATGATATTAACATTTCCTCTATTTTAATGAGCAGGTTTGAATCACCACAAAACTACCAAATGACTGCAGTAATTAAAAAGTAAACAGACATACAAAACGCAGACACTAGAATCAATAATATACAGAAATATTTTAGCTTATAAATACTTGTCATAAAAGATACTTTTACTGTAGAATATCCCATTTTTTCCACCACATGGGTTCCTATCTATGAAATCTATTTCATATGCAATTTTTCTGCTTTTAGCAACGACATTACTACTTTCTTTGAACTCTTTCTTGTTCATACTTTCTTGTTAGCTTTCGTTTTCACAAAGTATTGTTTCTTCATTAGCCTGCTTTAGGAACTTACTAATAGACAAGTTTTAATACTTACCCCACAGTTAAGAATCTAATACAAAATTGATCAATGTGAAGGCAAGAAGCCTTGCTGCAATCTTGTTCCAAGAATTCTAACAGGGAACAGCTACATTACAGACCTGTAACTGTATATGGTGGTAGTTGGTATAAACTAACACATCAGGGGTCAAGCTAAAAAAGAAAAAAGACGCTGGCATTTTAAGCATCCTTTTCTAATAGCTTTATGATAGGACTCTTTATGTTGAGAGATTTTATTAGGCTTGAAATATAATTTTCACAAAGTTGCCATAGAGTCAGAGTAAACTGCATTCGCTAAATCCTTTATCATCTCTTCCCCTTGCTTCTCAGCATTGTTTCAGAATAGAAGGTGAAACTGTATTCCTTGGTGTGCACTTTAAAGTCAAGAGCAGCAATATTTAGCACATGCTTGGGCAACCTTGTTTGAAATCCATGCCGCCCCTCTCTGGTGTTCTGATGTGCCTTTAGGGGATGCTTGCCTGTTTGTAGTTTGTTTTCTTTTGTTTAAGGTTTCAGCTACTGCATTGACTAATGATTATATAGCAGTAAACTCTCGTCCCTGCTAAATTCAGTCGTGATGCCTCAAAAGCATTTTTCCCCTGTGTGACATAAAACAATAAAAGAACTAGACAAACCCCTTTTGAGGAAGAATAATCCTTTGTTTAAAGAAAAGAAAAAGCATTTCCTTGGTGCCAGAGGGTGGAGAATTCAAATCAAAGGCTTAGCTAATTGATAAAAAATAAAACAAGTGTTAATCTGAAAGTTTTTTGCAGTCAGTATTTGTTGAAAATCATTACTAGCGAAACATTTTTATCTGTGCAGGCCTTTTTATGGTGTCAACTATACACTGTTTATTTAGCACATTATTACTTGATTGACACCTTCTGCTCCTGGGTATAAACTCTAAATAATGAGTCTGTTCTTCAGCATGCTGTTGCCAGCATAATTTATCAATAGAATTTTGGTCAGTTATATTTTATTTCTTCGAGGATAACTAAGTGTATTATCTTTTCTTACATTGTTCTTTAATAAAAATTAAACATTCCATGTTAAAATATACCATGTATTACAAATTTGACTAAAATATTAAACCAACCAATAGATTTACATAATGCATGTTCTTAGCCCTACCTTTACTAATGCCAAGTCCAAAGAATTTGAACATGCCATTTAATTGTTCTCCCTGCAATATTTTTAATGAGACTTGTGGCCGTGATTCCAAGTGATAAATTCTTCTTGATTTGCCTCCAGTTGTCACTGGCCAAACCTTAGGGAATGAAAGATTAGTTACGGTTGCAAAAGACGTATTATTTTAAACTGGAGAATTTTTAATGTTCTTAACCCAATTAAGCAGAGACTGAAGAATCTATCAATATTGTTGTCAGTTTATTAGAGGAAAAAATCTTCCAAATTTTAATTTAGCTACAGATGATGTTCAATTTCTTTCTTTACTTAGAATAGAATAAGATTGTATTAAATTAGAGTCGACTCTGGTGCCTAAATGTCGCATTGCTACCAGGAAAATTGCCTTGTGATTTAAACAAAGATTTCAATCGATGAGCAGGGTTTCAGCCCTCATCCAATTTTTAATAGAGTTTGTCTCTTCAAGTGATCGAATAATGTAAGCAAGCAGTACAACACTTTGCATACGCTTGGTCCTGTAGTGAGATTAATATATGCATCATAACTCAGGTTTTTAACCCCAAATTTTGAAACTCCAAGGAAAGAAAAGTTTTCTTGTTAAGTTTAAGTAATGAATGGAAGCGATCACATCCAGGCCACAAAATTGTCCAACTTGGCCCCAGACACAGGTGCTCCCAGTTTGAACATTGTGCCTGGCTTTTCTGCAGAGAAACTAAATGAAAGCAACTTCAAACACAGGTGCAAAATCCCGCATCTGGAGGGACGGCCTGAAACCGTGGCTTCTCCTGACCGCGTTCGGCTTGTAAACCGCGTCCTCCACGGAGCACCTGTGTCAGAAGCAATCAGGGAGGTGTATAAATGTTATTGACACCTACACATCATTACTTATTCATTAACATCAGCACCAAATACTGCTGCAGACATGGGAGGGTCTTTTTGTTTTGGTTTTAGCCTACGGGAGCGGCTCTTTTTTGGACGCTTGTGTCCATTTGCCTGAAGGCTGATGACAGGAAGTAGAACTACATAGAAAAGAAAATTCAGGAAATTCCGGATTGGAAAACCTGCAGGTCATTTGTGTTTGTATTGCTTTTTGATTTTTGAATCTAATTCTTCGGGTGAGATTAATGGAAAGCATACAAAAGGTTCAAACGTGTTGATTGCCTAAAGGCCTAATTGCAGCAATTCCATACTTCAGGGTGTACATTTGTGTGGCCACCTCCTCCCTGCAGTCTGTTGCCTTCTTGCTGTTTGATTAGCACTCAAAGAACCCACATTTGAAGCTTTATAAGATTTTGTTTTGCAATAGCAGCAGCACACAGCAGAAGCAGCAGGATCTGGCTTCCTGGCAAACTCCACAGGCATTTGGGTTGGTGGCTTTGTATTTGCCTCTGGGCCTTTCCTGCACGGGGCTGAGGAGGGGCTGTGGGGCTGTCAGAGGCTTTGGAAACCATTTCTTCTTTGACAATTTAAATTTATGTGTTTTTTAATTGTCTGTAAACAAAGCCTTTTAAATCTACCACTAAATCTCCATCCGAGGTCAGCTGGCATCCAAAGGGATGGTTGCTGATTTAGTCCTGTCTGCTTTTCTTTCCCTAAAAAGAAACCCTCTCAATCAGTTTATTGTCCTCCAATAGAGATACACAAAACACACAAATCACTTGGCCCCTCCCTCCCACTTCGAATGAATAGATAAAAATCCATCTGCTTTTTATCTGCATGTTTCAAGGGCCAAATCTGTGTCTTTTGTAAAAAATGACCTCCACCATACAAATTCCTACTAAGCAGCTAGGAAATTTGACCAGCTCTTGGGTTTGAAGTCACCGATGGTTACAGCCAAGAAACTTTCAGTATAGTTTTGGCTCTGAATGTTCATTAGATATAGATCACTTATGCTGTGAATAATTAAGAGCTGATGATGTACTGATTATCACAGTTCACAGATTATTAATTATATGACTTAACAAAATAAAAAAATACAGCATAAAATTTGGGGGGGAAGGTAGAGTGGTACAAATGTTTGGTTTTCTACACATATACAACTGAATATAGTCTTTCAAAACCTAAGTTAAGACCCATACAGATGAATGTCCAGCTGTCCGTCCCTGGCTCCCATGAGCCGGGAAAGCGGAGGGCACACTGGGCTGCAGTGTGGCAAGCTGTCCGTGCTGCACCCCGCAGTGCTCTGAGAGCCAGTTCTGTCTCTGGCACAGTAAGGAAAAAATGGACCCTTACAGTAAGGACAGACCTAGAACTCTTAAGACAAAAAGGAACTTGGAACCCACAGAGCCGCCGCGTTAAAATAACAGCTGTCACTGGTGAGGAAACCGAAGACAAACGCTGGAACATGATTCTTTTTTGTAAGCAGCGCTGGCTCAGTGAGGGAGAAATAGAGAAGAGCTTTCAAATATTCATTTCTTTGTTTCCTATGAGACCTCTAACCCCACTTTGAAAAAGAACCCTTAGCCAGTTTGTTTCCTGTTTCTTTACCCCTAAATTTATCTGTACAGGGGAGTTGTCTTCGCATATAGAAAATTGATCTTTTTCTTTTTTCTAATTTTCAGTCATGCTAGAGAAAAAGAAATGTATCTATATGTATAGAAGAATGTAAATCGATTCTTTGCTAATTATGTGAACTTCGGCAAATTACTTAATTTTTGCAATCCTTTTTCTCATCTGTAAAGTGGGAATAATTGTACTATCATATAGAGATGCAGTGTAGGTGAAAATAAGATAATTTAAAACCTAATTTCTTAGACTACCTAAAACCATGTTTGTACCAAAGACACTACAGGCCAACTCATGACTGGAGAACAAAACAAAAAGACATATAAACAGAAAAGAGAAGGGAAGAAATGAGCTCAATTGAGAAGATATTCAGAGCGTGAACTCCTAAGATATAAAATCATGAAAATTAAATTAGAACTTCTAAATTTGGGAATTAAGAGGAAAACTGCATATTATGACATCACTGGTTTAGATAAAGTAAGTGGAATTTGTGTTTTAAAAATACTTCTTTACAGAGAGCTGATCTTTGAAATTGAGCAGATTGTCATCTGGATGCAGGCACCAAAAAGTTTGAAGCGTGGAAATCACGGTGAACAGCAGCTGAAAGGTCGCGCAGCTCTGGTTGCCCCGGGGCAGGGAGCAGAAGGCGCCTCTGGTGTGGTTCCCGCAGGGTTCAGCAAGGAGAGTTTGCCAGGTGGGCCTTGTTGGTGCTTCAGCAGCTGGATCTTGTGGTTTGAGAGCCAAACCAAGTAAGTCACCGCTCAACTGACTTGGAAGATTCATGGATTTCAACTGTTCTGCAATAAAGTCACTCTTGCCAGAATTTCAAGTCCATTCAGGATGGAAATATCGGGGAAACCAGATTCCCACTCTTATGACAGGCTCTCAATGCAAGTTCGTTCATTCATTCATTCATTCATTCATTCAACTAGCATTTACTGAGTATCTGCTAACTGCCAGTCACTGAGCAAGACTCTGGGATGAAGCAGTGAACTGCACAGGTGTTTACCGCATCATCTAACACAATTATGTGACTTGATCCCATCCAACCCATCGACATTCCTCCATAGTTGCTTGGGGCTGTAGGGCTTCCTACTGACCGGTCTGCACCCAGCTGCCTTTGTACAAGGCTGCAATATCATAAAATATCATAAAGCCCGTGGTTTTTGTTGGGGTGTTGCTGAATTTAAATACATCAGATACACCTTGTCTGGATCCCATGAAGAAGTAGCTGGGTTAGGTCCAGTGCGTTTAAATCAGACCCAAAGTCAGATGGAGAAAGAGAATATTGCAGCTAGATGTCTAAGCAGTAAACAGTAAAAGTGAAAGAAAGTAATGGATGAATTGATGGACAAATGGAACACAAATTTTGGATTCTTTGTCACTCTGATTGTAATCTTCCTATCTGGCTTTACATTTTTCCAGTCTGTTGAGGATAATAAACAATAGCTAACATATAATGATGGTTTACTCTTAAGGATAATAAATAATAGCTAATATTTAATGATGGTTTGGCTAAATAGTGTGCTAAATTTATCTCGTACTATTCTCTCTCAAGAGACAGATATTATCACCATTTGCAGATAAGTAAACTGAGGCATAGAGAGGTTTGGTACATCCTCTAACACCATGAAATGGTAAGATAAATGATGGGACTACACTTAACATACAGGAGTTTGTGCCCAGAGCTGACATTCTTGACTTTGTGTTTTGTCTCCTTCAACAATCCTGCCTCTTTAGTTGATCAGACACAGTTGGCAAACTCTTTTGTATCGCTAGTGTTCTTGATCTGGGATAATCTGCCTTTTAACTTTTTCTTACAAAAAATTCCTAGAGAAAATTCTTAGAGAAAATAGTATAGCAAACCTATGTATTTGACAATCTTGACTTCTCTTTACTTTCTGCTTATATTCTGATAGATGATATTCAAATTCTACAGATGAACTCCAAATTTCTAACTCCCTGATGGTTTGATGATTTCATTATGGCATTCTTGACCCTTTACTGTGTTCCAGTGGTCATGGTGCTTCTGTGATGTTTTAACTACCTACAAGTCCTAAATTATCCATCATGTGAATCAAGGGCTTCTTATCTGTTTAACTCTGTGATGTCAAATTCAGATATATCAGTGTGCTAACTACAAAAGACACACTCTTCATGAATGTTTTTTAGTGAATTCATTGGATAAAGTGAAGTATTTAAAAGTTGTGACTTAGGAAAAAGGTTAAGGATTTGCTTTTAATTTTTGTGATAAGGATAGAAGAGTTTGTACTTTTTCTTTCTTGTGTCAGCAGATTGTTCTGAAGAGTTTTTCTTACTCTAAGGAGACTTTAAATTGTCCATAACCAGTTTCTGCAGAACTAAGATTTCTATGGACAGAAATTTTCAAGTAACACTTATTAAAATGTTAACAAAGAAAGGTCAGGAAAAGGTCTACTAGACTTAAGCTGGTGGGAGAGTAGAGGGCATGAAATAGGTAAAGGCCAACTTGGGTAAAATATCACAGTGGACGTGAATTTGCAAATGTGTTTTCTGTTGACTGAAGCCTGGTGTTTCCTGAGGTTCCTTCCAAGTTTCGGTTTTCTTCAGACTCCACACATTGGCCCTGGAAATCTCACTTACTCAGATGGACTAAATTAACCAAAATGTGGAGCTGACTCTTAAATGTCTAATTCTAGTCCTACCTCTCTCTGATCTCCAGACACATTAATCCAGCTGCCTATTGGAAATTGCCATTTAGATGTCTCACATTTTTTTCAAGCCTAAGGTGTCTGAAATAGAATTTATCATCTTCCCATTAGCCACTCCTCCTTCCATTTTTCCTACAACACAAAATGACATGTTCCAATTGCCTAAGCCCCAAACCTGGACTCCTTATTGTCTCTTCCTCTCCACTAGCCATTAATCACCATGTCCTGTTGAATCAGCTTCCTAAATATAGCTCCAGTCTGTCTCCTCTCTCTCCCTCTTCACTCCCACACACCAGACCTCTCTAGACTGGACTACTGTAAAAGTCTCCTAATTACATCCCTTTTTCTAGTCTTACTTCCTTCTAATTCATCTTCCTCCCTCCCACAAAAGTGGTTCTTCTGAAATGCAAAACTCCCTGTGTATGGCCACCTTAAAACTCTTCAGAAGCCCTCATCACATAAAGGTCAAATTTAAGCTTAGCAACCACTCTACTAGCTTCTTTCCGTTTCTCCCCTTGCACCCTGGATTTCAGGCATATTCTCTGATTGTTTGCAGTGTTCTGTTTTTGCTCCCAATCTTTCTAAAAGGAAGCCATACCTGCTTTTCCTACTTATTCCTCAAGACTCTCCAGACTTGGTTCCAGTTTCCCTCCTGTAAGATGCCTTTTTTATTAGTAGTATATGTCTGTGATACATAATATTACATTTTGGATCTCTCATATTACAGAAATTATGCGGTATTTAAACTTCTGTATCTGAACCACTTTCAACACCTGCCAGACTAGAATCTGCCACATATTTACTTGAGTTTCTACTATACCTACTCAAACCTAAAACACACTGTTTTAGCCTAATTTTTTTAAATGACTGTGCCAAAATACCTGAAGAAAACAACTTAAAGGGGGAAAGAATGATTTTGACTCATGGTTTCAGACTGTGGTCAGCTGGCTCCATTGTTTTAGGTCCTGGGGGAGGCAGAAACAACATGGAGGAAGGCTGCTCACCTCATGGTGGCTAGGAGGCAGAGAAAGAGAAAAAAACAGACAGGAAGGGGCCAGGGCCAAGATAGTGTAGTCTTCAAAGGCACACCATCAGTGACCTACTTTCTCCAACCAGGTCCTACCTCCTAACAGCCCATTCAGCTAATAAAGTCATCAATGGATTAATCCACTTGATGAAATTAGAATCCTCATAATCCACTCACTTCCCAAAAGTTTGTCAACTGGTAACCGAGCCTTCAACACAATGATCCTTTTGAAGGACATTTTGGGTCCTAACAATAGCATACATGTAGCTTTTCATTTTGTTTATATTTTAGTACATTTGTACCTCTTTGTGAGCAGTTTTGTTTTGTTTGTGTCCCCTCAACAGTTAGTACCAGTTTTGGTTAAATATATTTTGATCACTTACTTGACTGAGAGACTGAATGAATAAGTAAATGTCCACTCCTGAAATATTTTTTTTGTGTTACCATTACTATGTTCTTACATTTTGTTTTGTTTTCATTATCATGTCTTCCTCTATCTTTATTACTAAATGCTATTAATGAATTAATACATTATATAAGTAACTGTCTTGTTTTATATTGTTTTCCATCCTTTGCAAGTCCTAAAGATTTAATGACTATAATTTGTTACATTGTTCACATCTCAATAATGTTTCAATGTAAACTGATTTCTATAACTTTTAAAGGAAGCATTACAGATTTTGCTTTCATCATCTTTAAAATATCTCCTTTCACTTACCTAGGTACCTGCTAATTGCCTCTAATTGTAATAAAAATACAGACATAGCAAATCTTTTATCAATTCTTTTTTCCTATTTTTTATTACGTATTTTTATGAGCACATATTTGTAGTACCTAATGACTATAATTATTGTGGGGAGTTTGTGGATGTAGATAACATATCTTAATTCTTTTTGTCTCCTTCCTTTCCCATCCCTCCCCACTGCCCCAACTCTTGAATCTGTTTGCTTCTAATTTGGTGATTTGATTGAATCCTTGGGTGCTTTTACTGGAAACTTACCCAGCGGGGTGCAGAATTTGTAGATTTGACTGCTTGCTTCAAAGTGGAATCTTCTCATTATTACTTGGGAAATTTCATTTACAATGTATGAAGAAGTTAGACTTTTCTGACACATGATAGGTAGAAATATGAAAGTGAATCAGCAGAGCTACTTACCTGAAGGTAATACTACTGAGGAAGCCATAGCTTAATGATAGCTAAGTGCCATGAGAAATATGCAGTGCTGTGGGAAAAGAGAACAGAGACTTATTTCCAGAAAGCAGATCTAAAGAAAGCTGTATGGAAGAAAATGGCTTTGAATTTGAGATTTGAAAACTGAGGAAGATTTCAACAGATGAAGACTGGAGTGGACATTGCATACTAAAGGACAAGGCTGATGGAATGAGGGGGAGAAAATGCATGTGTGTGAAGAAAAGGGGTCTAGAGCACACAGTGGGCTGGGTGACACTTCTAGAAGACGTTGAAAATTGGAATAGCAGCCATACTGAGAAAGCCCTGAATGCCTTACCATCAATTGAGGCTCACAAGAGCCTGTAGAGCAGAGCACTAAACCTTCTTTTCTTCTGCTATTATCTGCCCACAGTAGTATATCATGTTCCCCTTATCTTTCTATGCTCTGCATTTGCAAAGAAACTGCAGAGATACCACTTCTGTTCGGAGACCTTCTCTAACCACTTTGAAATGATGCTTTATTTTTTTCCTTACTGAATCTTTTGGCACAGTGTTTTGTTACTTGAACTTCAGCCACACTTTTTTGTTGTTCCTTTGGGGGCACTGTTATTAGAAACTAACTGATACAGAGTATAGAATGTTCTGTAAGTATACTCACTGTAATAAAGAACTCTTATCAAAATCTTCTAGTTCTCTGTCATTTGATTTAAATATTATAATCTTCACTTAATATCTATTATGTTATATTAATGATATACACCAAGAAATATCCTCTAGGGAATATCATATTACTTCTTTTACCTTAGTCTTTTTAAATTCAAAGATTCAGATTTTGTTCACTCTTTTGGGCTTGAAGTACATGTTGTGTGGGACTATATATATATTCTCTTCCCAGTTTATGACTGTTCAGTTTACCTTAAGGGAAACATGGTCTTTTTATGTTTTTTTAGAAATAGCTTTACCCTGATATATCGTATACCCTAGGTTCATACATTTTAATTGTCCAGTTATATTTACTGAGTTGTGCAACCATCACCACAATATAATTTTAGAATATTTCTCTTACTTTAAAGAAGAACCTATACCTAATCACAGTTATTCTCTTTTTCACTCCTAACCCTAAGAAATCACCACTTATCTACTTAGTCTCTCTGTTATTTGCCCTTTTTGGATTGTTTATATAAGTGGAATTATATTTTATGTGCTCTTCTGTGTCTGTGCTTTGCTTAGAATAATACTTTGGGGGTATTTGTTAGCTTTTTCATCACTGAGACACAATACCTAACACCCACAACTTAAAGAGAGAGAGGATTTATTTGGCTCATGGTTTGGGGAATTCAGTCCATGGTTAACCAGCTCCAAGGCAGGAACATCAGGGTGGGAGCAACAAGGGACCAGACATAGGTCTCAAGGCCATGCCTCCATCCCCCACCCAGATACACCCAGAAGTGTGCTCCTCTTCTGTATGGAAGAATTCAAAAGCCAATCAAGTTGACATATCACTGTAACTGCCACATTCCACCCCTTGTCAGTAAACACATCTTTCTAAGTCAAAGTTTCTTCTGAGACTCAAGGAAAACTCTTACCTATGAACCTCTGTAAAAATAAAAAAACAATTTACATAACCCCAAAATACTATGGCACAGGATAAAATTTCTATTCCAAAAGAAAGAAAAATGAACATGGAATAGAATTGGATCAAAGCATGCCCGGAGTCCAACAGAACAAACTCTGAGTTCTATAATTCATATCCAACATCCAGGGCACATGGTGGAAAAATCTGACTTCCAGAGGGATTGAGTAGCTGCATCACTATGGCCTTGCTGGTTGAACCCAATATGGCCCTTTTCTTGGGCTGGCTCTGCTGTCTGCCTGCAGCTTTTCTTAGTAGTCATTCCATGTTCTTGGCATCCCCAATGTCCTGGGGTCTCCACTGCACCTTTGGTTTCATTCTCACAGGTTCCCATTCTGCCCTCTCAGGAGCTCCTTGCATGGCCTTCCAGACCTTCCTTTGAATTCTGTTTTAAAGCCTTCCTGACCCCATAAGTCTTTCATTCAACATGCTGGTAAAATCAGCATCATGCTAAGGTCTGCTGTAAGTAAGAGCAGTGGCCAAGCCTCTTGGACCATGGCTGCAGCAGCCACTGAGTATTGGGTTACTCAGTAGAGTAAAATAAATCCCAGGGAACCAGTTCCCTAGGTATCCTTTCTCAAGCAGGGGGCCCAGGAACTCTCTTCTCAAATGAAAGGTTCACACTTCTGCCCCTTAAGCCTGTGATAGGTAGGGGCCTTACTCATTTCTGAGTTCTCTTAAGGCATCTTTTTTCTTGTCCCTGTAAAAAATACTTATCTTCTTTTTAGTGATGCTAATCTCTTCTGCACTCACTTTTTTTTGGCCTCAATTTTACATGTGTTCCTTCTGGGCCAAAATTTAAATAATTTGATTTTTTTTGTTTGCCTCTTGCCTCTGATTCTCACTATAAACCTGGTTAAAGCAGCCAGCATTATCCATACCACATGCTGAATGTTGGGTTGACTTGAAATTTTCCCAGACAGATCAATTAGACCACAGCTATTACTGTTTTTATCTAGATGTTCCCCTAAAGCCTCATGTGATTGTAGGTGGGACCTTTAGGAAGCAATTGGATTATGGACAGCAGTATAGTGTACTTACTGTTAGGAGGTGGGGTCTGGTCAGAAGAGGTGGGTCACAGGAGGCAAGACCTGGAAGGGTGTATCTCTCTCCTTAGTACCTCCTCCCTTTCTGGATGACATGAAGTGAGCAAGTTTCCTCCACTAGACCCTTCCATCATGCTGCTTCTGACTAGAGCCAGCCAACCATGCAAGCACTGAAACTTCTAAAACATCAGCCAAAATAAATCTCTACTTCATTAAGTTATGGGTGTCCCAACAGCCAGAAAGTGGCAAAGACAACCGTTCTTACTCTCAGTCTTCTGCAAAGTCTCAAAATATGGCTAATATTTAGATAAATTTTCTGCCTGAGTGTAACACATATCGCTTCTATTCTGATTGCTGATGGAGTCCTTATTGCCAACTAAAAACTTCTGAACCTGGCCTTTACTGTCTACATTACTATCAGCATTCCCATCTTCTGAGCTAGGACCAGAAAAATCCCATCAAGCACAACTTACATTATTCTAGGGCTTCTCTATCCTACACTCTCGAAGCTTCTAAGCCACATAATGATGTACAGTCATAGCAAGGACTTGTGGTACCAATTTTCTGTATTAATCACCTTTCTTGTCACCAAGACACAATACTTGACACCCACAACTTCAAGGAGGGAAGGTTTAATCTGGTTTAAAGCTTCAAGGAATATGGGCCATGATCAGTAAGCTCCAAGGCAGACCATCATAGTGAAAGGGCATGGCAGAGCAAAGATGTTTAGCTCACAGTGACCAGGAAGTAAGGTGGAGGAAAAGTGCCAGAGAGAAAGGAGCAAGGATTTGCTCCCAAGGCCAAGCCTATACAGTCCATCATAGAAGTGTACTCCACCAAGTGGCACCTGGAGAATCCTAAAGCCAGTCAAACTGACACCCCGCCCTAACTCCCACAAGGTTTATCCAGATTGTAGCACCATACTTCTTTTCTTTTTTATTGCTGATAATATTCTATTCTATGAATACAACTTTTTGTTCCCTTTTTTGCCAGTTGATAGGTATTTGGATTATTTTTATTTTCTGGCTATTGTGGATAGTATTGCTATGAACATTCATATACAAGTTTTTGCATAGGCATATCTTTGTTTATTTGCCATAGATCCCTGTGAGTGGAACTAAGACATGTGATATGATAAAGGTATGTTTAACCTTTTAAGGAAACTCCAAGATGTCTTCCAAAGTAGCTGTATCTTACATTTCCTCCAGAAACATACGAGAACTCTAGTTTACTTGCATCATTTTGCTACTTGCTATGGCCTCTTTTTTTGATTATCATCATTTTGGGGGGAGTAATAGTATTTCACTATAGTTTTGATTTGTATATCTCTAATGATTAATAGTGTTGAGGATCTTTTCATGTGTTTACTGGCTATTTGCATATTTGAAGAATAAATTCTTACTAAAATCTTTTGCTCATTTAAAAACTTGTCTTGCTTCTTTTTTTATTATTGACTTATAAGAGTTTTATATGTATTCTTTAATATGTATGTATATGTATTCCTTATCATATATATGATTTGCAACTTTCATTGTGTGAGTTGTATTTTCACTTTCATTGAAAGCTCATTTTCTTTTTTTTTTTAATTTTTTATTTTTACCAA
Organism: Hystrix cristata; assembly: GCA_004026905.1. Classification (NCBI taxonomy): domain Eukaryota; kingdom Metazoa; phylum Chordata; class Mammalia; order Rodentia; family Hystricidae; genus Hystrix; species Hystrix cristata. The sequence goes on from PVJO010004170.1 coordinate 15,633, forward strand.
GAACATGTATTAGTACATTGTATACATAATGATCATAATCAACATGGTTATTTTGTACCTGTACATGATACATCTTGGTTTTCCCCCCTCTTCCCCTCCCCTCCCTTCCATTCACCCACCCCTCCCTATTTGCAACAAGTGTAGCTACACTTTACCATATTTTCCCCTTTCCATTGAATTGTTTCTCTGATATGAGAAACCATAAGTGTAAATAAGGACAAAGGGGTAGAATAGATATTATGTATTAGATATTATGTTTAAAAAAAAGAGAGAGAGATAGTATTCAAAAGAGAGAACTAGATAGGGAAAAGGGGGATAAAGAAGAAGGTTGAAATCTCATTTTCAAAAAAGCTTCACTCTCTTTTGAAGTTCAAAAATTTAACAAAATCCCATTTATCAAATTTTAATTTTATTGCTATGTTTTCAGGGTTGATCCACTTTTTAAAAGATGTAGGTTGGGTTTATAAAAATTCTATTTGTTGTCTTTATGATTATATAACAAATGGAGTCTTTTATTACCTTAATGCCATGGTAGTTGGGGCCCATACCCCTTGAATTGTCAATTATTCTGTGGACTTTCTAAAACCACAGGAATGGATTCAGACTTAACTTTCGGAGTTCACTATTCCTGTAAACTTTTCGCTTTTTCTCTCTATCCAGTGCTTACCTTGGAAGCACTAAGAAAATTCTGAGAGAATTTGAGTATATCATCTAACAAAATCCTGATAGGTTCTAAGGTATCATGTACCAAATATTCAAAGATTATGCATGCATGGCATACTTGTGTTGACTATCCAAACCTGCTCTTTAACTTTGTCCAGGTCTTTGGAATTCAAAACAGTAGAATTAAAATATGAAAAAGCCTATATCAGGAGCCAGAAGATCTGGGTGCTAATCCTGAATCTGCATCTTACTTGCTTTTGGTCTTTGACAAAATTATTTCATCATACTGTAATAAAACTTTTTCATTTGGAAGGTGAGCTTTTGGATAGCTAATGCTTCTCCTTTAGAGCAGAGGTTCCCACTTAGGGTGATTCCCCTCACCTCCTGTCTTCTCCTCACCCTGACACTACCATTGGCCCCCGGACATGTGCAACATCTAGATACACTTTTGGTTGACGTCCAGGCTGGGGCTGCTGCTAAAAATCCTACAATGCACAAAACAGCCCCCAATAATAAGGAATTGCCTGACACCAGAGGTCAGTAGAGCTGAGCTGAGAAAATCCTGCTTCAGAGCATTGTTTTCATCAGTATTTTGTCAGAAAATCCTCATACCTTGTTTAATCCAAATACTTTCTTCCAAAGCTTGCCTCCACGGTGGCATTTTCTTCGTCTATCCTAATTCATTAGGCTTTTTCTTACTTTAAAATTATTATACCTCTTATTATTATACCATTAATAAGTGTAGCACAATAAAAATATAATCACAGACAATACACCTTTTAAAGTAAGCATATATTTATAAGATAATCAATTAATTATGATAATTTATAAAGTTTTAATTTCAGTCATCAAAAGTAATTATTGGGCATTTTAAACCTTCCTTGTTCCAGTTGATCTCCTTTTTTAAAAGTTGAATAAATTTTATTGTGTATACTTGAGGTTTGCAACATGATGTTATAGGATATGTAGTGTTATGGTCTGTGTCTAAATGGCCCTCCAAAGCCTCATGCAGTCATAGGAAGGAGTTTTTCAGAGGTGGCTGAATCTAGAGCATGTGACGCTGGGATTGATTCATGGTGTGATGCTAGGATCAAGGGCACTAGGATTAAGGGTCTGATTGCTACCCACTCCAAGGAGCCTGGATACAATATAAGGGATAGAAAAAGACGTGGCTGTCCCTTGCTTACCTTGCTGCCTTCTGCCGGTCTGCCAGGCCACCCTGCCTTGGATCCAGCCAGTTATGCACTGAAACCTCTACAAACTGTGGGCTAAATAAACCTTTCCTCTCTTAACTTTGGGTGTCAGGTATTTTGTCTCAGCAATGAGAAAAGTAACTAAGACATGCAGAGGTAGTAAAATGATTACTATAGTGAAGTATATTAACACGTTCATCATCGGAAATAATTATTTGTGTATGATAAGAGCAGCATAAATCTACTTAACAAAAATCCCTAACTGGTACAATATCTTAAATTTTAGCTCTCATGTTATACATTGGATCTCTAGACTTGTTTTTCCTACGTATACTGTACATTATTTTGTATTCCGTGGCCTACATCTCCCCATCCTTCTCTCACCTAATAGTAACCACTATTTTAGTCTCTGTTTTTGAGATATTTTTTAAAAATTCCACATATAAATTGGTTGTGCAAAAGTTTTCTTTCTGTGTCTGAGTTATTTTGCTTAGTACAATATGCTCTAGGTCCATCTATATTGTGTGAAGTGAAAGAATTGCCCTCTTTTTAAAGGCTGAATAATATTCAATGTTGTATATGCTCTACTTTTTATCTATCATTGATGGGCATTAAGGTTGTTTCTGTGTGTTGGCTATTTTGAATAATGCTGCAGGTATCTTTCCATTTTAAATTTCTTTAGGAACTGCCACATTGTCTTCCATCTTGGCTACACATTTGCCTGGTCTCCTTGGGATCTCTTCAGTCCCAGTTACTCTCAGCTAACAGTGATGTGGGGACTAAAGATTTTGCTAATTTGCATCTCTGGATGTATTTGAGGATCTCTTTTTAGTCTTAGCACATTCCGGGCTTTTCTGGGGGCCTGACTTGGCGAGGAATGTCTCAGGTTTCACTCAGGGGAGCAGACAGCATGCCCTGTTCCTTTAGGGATAGGTCAGATAAAGAAACAAAGGCAGAGCCTGGGTGGAGAATTCTTAGCAGGCCCATTACATAATACACAGAGTTTTATTTCCTAACATATACTTTCTCTCCACATAGCATACTGTTTTAACATCTTATTTCTCCACCGAATCATATGCATTATGGATTATCTTTGCCAAAATATAAGCCAGCATAAGAAACACATCTCGAGCCTGTCACTGAAGTCACTTGTGAAAACATTAAACAGCCCCAGGTGCAGGCCTGACCCTTGAGGACCACTACTCAATATGCCCTCAAGGCTGACATTTAACCATTGATGACTTCTGAGTAGGGCCCTCGGACCAATATCACATCGATCGATAGTGTTCTTCCAGCCCCACATCCCTAGAATGGCTTCCTCTCTTTAGAGCTGACCCCATTTATTCTCATTAGTTGTTTGACTGAGATAGGATAGCTAAAACTTAAAAGCGGCTGCAGATGACTTATAATAAATATGGTATATACCTATATATGACAATGTAAATGATTTATGCAGAGTATAGTCTCAATTACATACCAGGTATCAGTTGACTAGTCCACATAAAAATATCATGACTTTTCAGTTTTCGTTGTACCTTAACAGGTTGCATAAAGAATATCTATTCTCCTTCTTTGTGGAATCTTCTTTCCTAGTTGTCTTCACTGGGCCTTAATTTGAACGTATAGACTCTGTGTGACAATGTGAAGGGGTTGATTTGTTCAATTATCATTGGATTTTACATGATATTCTCTCTGCGGAATATCCATGACTCAATGTTACAATTTTACCAAATAAGTCCAAGGAGTAACTTTTTATGTTACCCATTTATTTAACTGTAATTAGGTAAAGGATTTTTAGGAATCATATAGATGTTCTTATTACCAGGTTTATTTTTTAGAGCAGCTTTAAGTTTATGGAAAAATTGAGCAGAAAGTCCAGAGAGATTCTCATCTTGCATTGGTGTGGTACATTTGTCGCAACTGATAGAGTAATTTTGATGCATTGCTATTAATTAAAATGCACAGTTTACATTGGGCCTCACTCTTCCTGTTACATAGTACAATGGGTTTTGCAAATATAAAATGTTATGTATACACCATTATAGTATCAGACTGAATAGTTCCATTGCCTGCAAAATCTCCTATATCCCATCTACGCCTCCCATACTTCCTGGCAACACTGGTTCCATAATTTTGCCTTTTCCAGAATGTCATATAGTTGGAACCATATAGTAGGTAGCCTTTTCAGATAGGCTTCTTGGACTTAGCAATATGTATATCTTCTTAGGATACCTTCTTATCTCTTTGTAACTTGATAGATCATTGATTTTTATTGCAGAGTAATATTCCATCTATCATGCAGTTTGTTTATTTATTCAACTATTTAAGGATATCTTAGTTGCTTCCAGGTTTTGGCAATTATGAATAAGGCTACTATAAATATTCTTGCGCACATTTTTAAGTTTCAACTGACTTGGGTAAATATCTAGGAGTACAATTGCTGATTAAGTGGTAAGTGTAGGTCTAGCTTTGTAAGATATCACCAAATTATTTTTTGAGAAGACTCCATCATTTTGTGTTTCAATCAGTAATGAGTAAAAATTCTTGATGCTCCCTATCTTCATGGTCATTTGTTGTTGTCAGTGTTCTGGATTTTAGCTATTCTGAGAGACATGTGGTTATATCTCATTATTATTTTAGTTTGTCATTCAATAATGACATGAAGTTAAACATCTTTTTCCATGATTCTTTTTGTAATCTGTATATCTTCTTTGGTGGGACATACGTTCAGATTGTTATGCAGTTTATAGCTGATTAATCAAGAGTTTATTGTGTAAAATTTGTATGCAAGCTTTTTCTCAGACTTTTTTTAAAAAAATATTTTCTCCCAGTCTGTGGTTTGACTTTTCATTCTCTTGACAATGTCTTTTGCAGAAAAGTTTTTAATTATAATGGAGTCCAACTTAACAAATTTTTCTTTCATGAAGAAAAAAATTTTTGGTGTTGAATCTAAAAACTCACTGCCAAACCTCCTTAGACTTTCTCGTATGTTAACTCCTAGAAGTTTTATACATTTAAATTTTATAGTTAGGCCTAAGCTCCACTTTGGGATAATTTTTGTTAAAACTTTAAGTTCAGTGTATAAATGATTCTTCTTCTGCTCCTCCCCCTCCTCTTTCTTTTTGTCTTCTTCTTGCAGGTAGACATCTAGTTGTTCCACTTCCGTTGTCAAGGTTCTGTATTTAGAGATCAGTTTCCAGCCTCTCTATTCTGCTCTGTTGATCTATTTCTTTATTCTTTCACCAATACTACACTGTCTTGATTACTATAGCTTTATGGTAAGTCTTGAAGTCAGGGAGTGTTGTTCTCCAACCTTGTTCTCCTCCTTTAATATTGTTTTGATGCTCCTGGGTCTTTGTCTGTCCACATAAACTATAGTACAAGTTTGTTGATACCCACAAAGTGACTTGCTAGAAATTTCATTAGGATTATGCTTAATGTATAGATCACGGTGGGAAGAATTGACATCTTAACAATATCGGGTCTTTCTGTTTATGAACATGGAATATTTTTCTATTTATTTAGATCTTTTTGATTTTATTCATCAGAGTTTAACAATTTTCATCATATAGATCTTGTACATACTTTTAAAACTTATATATGCATGTATTATTTTGGGGGTGCTAATGTAAATAATATTGTGTTTACTTTCAAAATTCAATTGTGTACATCTGGCGTATAGGAAAGCAATTGAATTTATATATTAACCTGTATCTTGCAACCGTGATGTAATCACTATTCTAGAATTATTTTTTATTATTTCAGATTTTCTACATGGATAATCATGAAATCTTTGAACAAAGACACTGTTACTTTGTTTTCAATCTGTCTTATTTTTCATTTCTTTTCTCTTTTTTTCTGGGAATTCTTTAGGTAAACGTTTTTATCAAGTAGAGAAAGTTCCTAAATGTTTGAATCAGTATTGGATTTCATCCAAAGATGTTTCTTCATCCTTTGATATGACCATATGAGTTTTCTTTCATGAAAAGTTATTTTAGATGAACATAAGAGACTCTGAATTTAAAGATGTAGCTTGATTAAGAAGAGTATAAGATGTTTGATAGGGCATCATTAGGACCGGCATTGTCATAATTCTATTCGAGTTGTCTTGAGGGATATGTACATTTTTGCATTTGCAAGTGATATTCCAAGGCAATATGAAAACTGAAGTCTTGGGGCAAAATTTGAAGTTACTCAGGCAAATGACATATTTTTATGATTCTTTTTGTTATGTATATCCATGATGTGACCAGTATTTCTCAAGGTCAGTGTTAATATCATCATTTAATAGCTATATGATAAGACCTTGGTATGGTGACCCCAAATCCCAGGACTGTCCAATTTTCAGACCTGAAAAACACATATACAGTATAAAGATTTGACAATCTGAGTGTGTTCTACCTCGTTAGCTTATAATAACAATGGTAAGATTTATAGTGTGCCACAGTATGCCAGGTGCTGTTCTAATGTATTACAAACATTAACTCACTACATTATTATACCAACTCTAGGAGTCAGGCACTATTTTTATTACCTGTTTTATACAGGAGGAACACGAGGCACGGAGATGTTATATAACGTGTACAAGGTTACCTGGCTAGTAGTTATTGGAACCAAGATTTAAGCTTAGGTGATACAAATTTAGAACTTTCTCTTAGGCCTGTACTATTGTGACTTCCAAATAAGGAAGAAATAAAATTGAGTGCCTTCATCTCCTTCTAATAAGTTATCTATTTAATCTACTGGTATCTTGTAGACCTTTTAGAAAAATGTAAAGAGAATTCATGTTTATTTATATCCCTTTCAAATAGTCTCAATATATAGCTATTAATTTATTTAATTTAATGATTTAAAATTTCCAAAGGGGATTTATTAACTGACCTAACTGGGAAATCTGGGAAAACTTCTGACTTCAGGTACTGCTGGGGCCAGGCTCTCAAATCATGGTCTTAGAGGGTCTCTTTCTACATCTCTCAGATCATTGTCTCCACAGAATGAGCCAAATGGTCTCCTGCAACCACATCCCAACAGTGTAACAACTCCAGTGGAATAGGTACTTAGCTTCTATTAAAAGAATCCCTTCTTTTTTTTAATCAGAGCCCAAGAATCAGCTTTATGACTTTACTGAGACCTCTTTAACTTACAAATCTTCTGCATGGGTCTCAACTCTAAGTACAGTTTAGAATGCGAGCCTCTTTTTCATCTTTCCTGCAGTGTAAATTATCTTACTAACACTGTGCACACTTCCCACTTGTTTGATGTGGACTTCACCTAGAGATGTTTATCTTAATTTAGCACCTTTAATACACTGCCCTTTGATGTGTTCTGATTTTAATATATTCGGATCCTGATTCAGAGATGCGAGAGGAAAGAGAACTCTTCAATGCTCTAGAAAGGTAAACTAAATGCTTGTGACTCAATTAGGGCTGATGAGCTATTCTCCTCAGACAGGTTTCTCTGCACTGCAGCCGTGGCGTTCAGCACTACTCCCGGTTTCTTGTCGACAGCATCAAAAACGTGGGCAGCTCTCCCGATACCAGGATCTTCCGCTCTACAGAGCTCGGGGGCATCCTGTTTAAGCTACAAGAACACACACAGGAGCTTTGCTATCCCCAACCAGCTAGGTATCCCAAGGCACACCCAGCTTTATGGGTATTTTAGGCAGGGTCAGAGGTACCCTCATGGGCTAGTTAGATGACTCGCGCAAACATGCAAGCATGAGGCAGGCTCAGGCTCTTCCACTACCCTCTAGTCATCTTCTCATTCACGTGGACGGAAGCTGTCCACACTTCAGTGGGGCTGCAGGTGGGCAATAGCTTTACACAGCACCTTTTGTAGAGTGTGTACGCTGGTACTTTCCTGAAATCTGTACATATTCTCCGACATGGGGCCTTACTTAAGCATTAGAAACTTCAAATGAGCGAATGCCCTCTTGGTTGGCCCTTCTTGCCTTCTCACAATCTCTCCCAGTTTCCCTCCTTCCTTCTGGCTCCTTTCTCACCAAAGCCTCTCAGCGCTCCCTTCCTTCCACAGCAAGGCTTGGTGGCCATGAGTGCAGACTCCTAAGATATCAGTAAGATGGAAATAGGTTGACTATCTTTCAGAATTTAAATAAAACCCTTTACCAAAACACACTCAGGAGAAGAAAGGCTTTCTTTCTGTTTTGAGGAATTACTCGCTTATCGAAAGGGAGTCAAATGACCTCAAAATAAGTGAAAGTAAAAACAACTGAATTTTTGTGTTAAACATGTGGGTAGAATATTTCACATCTTTCTTCTACTACCTAACTACTGAATTTGTGTGCATGAGGGGGTTACTGGTTCCTTATCTGCTCCCCTTTTTGGGACTTAGCAAAGTGCGAATGGTTCTCTCTTCCTCTTGGGTCGTTCTTGTCCGGCCACTGTCCACTAGAAGCCTCTGCAAGAGGGGGAGGCTCCATATCTGTGATTATCAAACACTTGGCATGTGGCTAGGGTCACTGTCAAATGGAATCTGCAATTTTCTTAAGTCTAATGAATTTAAATTTACATCAAGGTAGCCACATGTGGGTAGTGGCTATCATACTGAAAAACAAGCTTACATGTTCTAGAAAGCAACTTAGTAACATTTACCAAGAATCTAAACATGTTAATGCATTTTAAAAATTTTAAGAACTATATTCCATGGCCAAATGGTCAGAAAAAGATTCATAGATAAAAATGTTTGTCATAACACTTACATTCTAAATAAAATAGAGTCAAGTAAATTGGAGCCCATAGTCATTAAAATTTTGGTTTAACTGGAGCTGGATGTGGTAGCACATGCCTGTAATTCTGGCACTCGGGAAGCTGAAGCAAGAGGATTGTCATGAGTTTTCAGCCCACCTATAGAGTGAGTTCAAAGTCAGTCTGAACTACATAGCAACACCCTTTCTCAAAAAACTTAAAAAGAAACCCCAAAAATTTGGTTTAAATTAAAATTTAAATATATGGGTTAATGCTTATGTTGCTAACTAAATATAGATGGATTCAAACTTTGTTGAGTTATCTCAAATTTAAATGTACGTTATTAAAATAATTTAAAGAAATTGACCAAAATAGTAATATCTTTATTTTTAATATTGAATAGCCAAGTTATATTAGTTTCTTTTAATATTTTTCTTGTGATTTAAAACTTTTGTACAATGAACAAGGATTACTTTTTAAGTGGGAGTATCCTTAGTATTACTTAATAAGTAGTCATAAATATTATAGAAGTCATGAAAATGAAATTGAGAATTTGCACTGGGTGTGGACAGCACAGGTTAAGACAGACAGTGCTGCATCTGGAGCTGGTCAAAAGGGATGAGAGAGAGCGAGTGAGGAGTAAAGAAGACACTGAGTTTCGTCTGACCCTTCAGAAGGTAGAGCTCTGAAGTGGAATCACAATGATGTCCTGTTCACTGACAAAACAATACGCATTGTAATATCCATCATGATAAGTAAACCGGGATTTTGAGGAACTGAGTAGTTTACCCTGCAAACCCTAAGTGTCTGGTACTAAATCATGATGACTTTGTGACTTTCTACCATGCTCCACTGTCTCCTAAGTAAGGTCAGGTGAATGGTGTCTTTTTCCCCAGCTGGTGAGGATCCATCCAAGTGATCGGGAAAACAGCACACGTGCCCTCCTACATATTCCATCTCCTTGTCAGTAGAACAGGGCTGCTAATGTTGCTATGAGTTTGCACTCACGCCAGCCTGGATTCATGTCTCTGCGCTTCACCTTCGAGTCTTTGCATGACTGTGGACATACTGTGCAGTGCCTCCAGCCTCAGCTTTCTTATTCTTTTAATGAGATAGATACATTATTAACTAAGCTAATCAAATTGTTAGATCATAACATATACCTTAAAGAGGTATTATGGAGGTCAGGAAAGTAATCTAGGTAGATGCATAATGCCTGGCACACAATCACCTAGGTACACTGTTAATGTAGTTGTTGATGTTGTTTGTGTCATAATGAGATTGAGCTGCCATGTATTTCTTGAAGGTTATAGGCATATATATGTGTGTATATATGTTATATATATGTTATATATAACATATATATGTTATATATAACATATATATGTATGTTATATACTGTTATATTTTTATGGTGTATTTTAGTATGCAAAGACAAAATTTTAGTCACTGGCTGATTCATTCTCTCAACAAACATGTGCCCAATATGGTACAAGGAAGGGGAGATAGAAGAAGGAATTAGGCATCCATCCTCTTCTGAGGAGCAAGTGAAGAGACAGACATTTATGTCAAGTGATTACTATGAAGTAAGGCAATAAGTTCTTTGATACAGACAGGAACCAACTGGTGGATAAACTGGGTGAAGTGACATTCTACCTTGGGTAGTTAATTGCAAAAGATGTCAGAGAGAAGGTCGGTTTTTATAGGATAATAACTGATACATTCTTTTTAGGTCTATAAACTACTAATTTTCCGCATTTTATCAAATCTTCTCTTCATTGGGTTATCCTGCCCTCTACCGCATGACACTCTATAAGAATTGCAATGTAAACAAATTCTTTAAGACACTAGTCAGAAAGAGTGAAGATACAAGCTTCTTTTGTATGCTGTATGGGAAGATACCTATTTTAGTTACTTTTCTAGTTGCTGGGACAAAATACCCTACACAAAAGTTAAAGGAGGAAAGGTTTATTTAGCTCTCAATTTGTAGAAGTTTCAGTCCATAATCAAGTGGCTCCAAAGCAGTGTGACAGGCAGAGGGGCATCGCAGAGGAGAAACTGCTCATGGCAGGCAGAAGGCAGCGGAAGCAAAAGGGAGAGACAAACCTCTTTCTGTCCCTTAACCTTATCTAGACTGCCCCCTCCTTATGGTGGGTAGCACTCCCATCATTCATCCTAGCACCCTTAATCCTAGTAATGTGTCCTTGATCCCAGCAGAGCTATGCCAAACCAATCAATGGACTAATTTAGTAATCACATAGTCTAGATCCAGCCCCACCTATGTATATGTATATGTATATGTATTTGGGTTTTTTTTAAGCTATAAGTAGATTAAGGAACTGAGGTGTGTGGAACTCTTGGGAGTCCTAATTTAAGGACTTCGGGTGTGAGTATTGCACTGTCTATTACATATTCGGGGTCATTCCTGATGAAAACGGCCCAGGTTTGATGTGGTGGCAATGACAATAGAAGAATCTGAGAGGTTGTGAAGTTCCACACAGTGAAAAAACCAAGAAACTGCAGAGCAGTGGGAGATTGTGCTGTTTAGAGGAAGAGGATAAAGAGCTAAAAATTTAGGTCAAGTCCTCATAAAACTTCAGGAAGATGGTGTCTTTACAAAGTTTTTAGAAAAGATGCACACAATAATTACAATAATGTGAAATAATACACTCAGTTATGTCATTTGACTTGGTTTTACTCCATTTTAAACTCTCAATTAAAATTTCCCATAGTCATTTTTTCATATACTCTCAATATTTCAAAATTCAGTGTCAGTATTACCTCTCAATCAGTAAACACCTAAAATCACTGAAAAATATCTTAAGCAGTTTACAGTATTTAACTGTTTGACTGGTTTTCAATGATTCTGTGGTCATCACCTGACTTTCCTTATCAAGTCAAGTGAATCTTTCTGATGTCCGGTTAATTATTACAATTTGATGGTATCTGTTTAATGTAATGAAATTAAAATGATTCTAATATTTATGCTCTATTTATATTGTGATGTAAATAGTTCTAGAAAATGATTAAGTAACAAAAAGACATCTTCCTAGGGTGACCATCCCTGCCCTGATCCCACCACTTTGGTAATTAGGCTCTTGTGGTTTCTAATTAACACCAAACTGGAATTTGTAGGAGGTGGTAAATGCTCTATTGAGAGATGGACACATCAAAACCTTAGTCAGTAGCTCAAACACGCTGCCCCCAAAGGAAAATATAAAAGGAGAGACAGACTGTACTGAACAGTGGCAAAATATATTCTAGGGCTAAGCAGCAAGTGCACTCTGGGATCATTGGGTGTGGTACAAGTACTGTGGGGTGCAGGGAGAGGACCCCCAAACACTGATGAGTAATTTGGCTCTATTAGGAGCAAAGAGGACTAATGACACTGGGGACAGAAGTGTTTGGGGATCTGCTGTCTTTTCCTTTACCACTAACCCAAAACTGTACAATGTATGTGTCTTATTTTCCTGTACTACAGTAACAACAACAACAACAAAAACCCCACAAAGGTTTACTTTTTAATTAAATGTAGTACCACTTAGGAAGATGTATGCTAATCTGAGGCCAAATCTGCCACCCTCAGCTTTACAAGATGCTGGCCCCAGCAGAGCCTGTAAAGCCCTCGATAAGAGAAGTCAGGAGCAAGGTGCAGGTCCCTCAGCGATAACCTCCTGACTCTGACATTATAGGTCTTTCTGCTGGAATTGAGCTCTACATCTTACTCGATGGGTTATTGTCATGGATGAGTAATGAATGCACCCTGCCCGGGTCCCAGGGTGCAGGAGGCCCAGCTGCAGGCCCGGGGCGGGCAGATAAAGGGAGGTCCGTTAAAGGCACAGGGACACGGTGAGTCCTCCAGAGCAGCCACTAGCTAGTCGTGCTGGCTAGAGCAGGGAGCACATGCATTAATCACAACGTTCGCTGAGCTGATGAGCAGTGCAGGGAGAGTGGCTGGACCAGCAGAAGCAAGGCAGAGTGTGATGGAGAAGGCGCCAGTTGGGAGTTCTTGGGGCTGGTGAAATAAAGTAAATGTCAGTAACCAACAGCGCAGACTGTAGGCAGAAGGCGTGTTGGGGTAGCGCTGATAGAAGGGTCTTTTTCTATTCCTTCTGGTGTTTCTTTACGAAGGGGCCTGAATTCATTTTATTTTGTTTGGACACCTGATTTCCTAGCGGCCTCCTCAGGAGCTCAGCTCAGAGGTGAAGGGCACCCTGAGTAAGCATGCCGCAGGCTTGATATGAGTTCTAGGAGGTTTCTGGTTATAATTTTAAAAGCAATCACATAACTAATTCTGAGATATGACAGGTGATATCATAAACTATGGGATCCAAATCCTTGTATGCAATGTGTGTAAAAATTATTTTTTTAAAGTCACAATTGAATTAGTCGAACAATAGGTTTTTATTTTTTAAATAAAGGAGCTGGCCAGTGTATCTGCAGTGAATTCAAATCTCCACTTGATCATTTCTTCCTGAAGTTTCTGAGGGAGCGGAAGAGAAAGAAGAAAGGAAGGGAGAATGAAGGGGAGTGAGGAGAGGAGTAAAGGGGGAGAGGGAGACAGTGTGTGCCGACCACAGCAAAACTTTAGAGAAGAAACTGAAATCATGTGACCCGTTTGTCTTATTTTAAAATAAAGAAGTTCTTAGGAATAATGATGTAGAGGAAAGCAAACCAACTGACACTTTCTTTAATATTTTTACAATTGTATTATACTGAACTATAAGGTGATTTAGTTATAATCTGTCTTTTCAGAAAGGCTTTTATGATATCCTTTACAAGTTGCAAACTAATAGCACTAGTGCTTTTTTTTTTTTTTTTAAGGGAAGATTTAGGTCAGAAATCCTTGGAGAAAAAGAAAGATGACTTGTGAAATCCAGTAGTAGGTACAGCAACTAGATCCACCACAGCAGAACACAAGGGACAAAGTTTCTTCTCCAGCAAACTATAAGTGACTCTTGAGGGGATTAGATCTAAGTTGTTCAGTGGAACTAACTTTGTATCTAGTCAATAACTTGAACCAGAATAAGAACAGTCTCTTGCATTTCTTTGTCTTTTCAGTGATGAAATTATAGTAGAGCTCTCTAGTGGCCTAAGTGAGCTATGTTTTCATTTTGTGATCCACTCTCATTTTTTTCATTAACTTGCTTCCTTTTTTTCATTTTTAGTAACTGTAGCATAGAAGTATCTCACTTTCTCACCCACAGATTCTGTGCTGACTAGAGAGGCAGCAAGTTAGAGACATCAGACTAGTTGTCAGCAGACCTCAGAATCCAGCCCTGCTTTGCCAGTTACTAATTGTTTGACCTTTAAGAGTGGTTTTATTTGGCGGGTAGAGGGGACCTTCTTTTTTCCATCTGTGCAATATAGATTGGACAATAAATAGTTTTATTGCTTCTTTGTTCATTACCCTCAAATACAATTAAATTAATCTTGTGGGTGGGGAGCGAAAGAGGAATAAAAAGAGTCAAGATATATTAAATGCATGTACCCACTCCTGGAGATGAATGTAAACATTATGTACTCTAAACATGTACTAATTTTAAAAAATGAAAAAAGTCCAAATCTTCACCTGTTCTTATTTCCTTTGAACAAGGAATAAAGACATCTGGATACAAAAATCTATCGTGAATTGAAATGCCACCTATTCCAATAGTAAGAGTTACACTAAATTTTTTGTGGATAATATATGAGATGAAGTACACTAATGCCTTAAATACAGAAAAATCTTAGGTTTTTAGATAATGGTGTAGAACATTCCAGCAACAGTAAAATTAGCACATCACCACACATTGTGGTCTCTAACCATAATTTTTTATGGTCTCTAACCATGTTTTCCTATGATTTCTTCTCAAAACCTATCTGGGTCATTCTTGCCCACTTCGTGACTACATTCAAATCTTTACAGTTTAGTGACCTGAGACCAAAATGGATCCACCACCATAGCAACTGTGCGTGCATGCATTAGTGTGTGTGCCATACACGGAGCTACCCAGTCATTATGTGGCTGTAGGACTCTCCTAACTCCTGGATCCTGTTGGTATAAATATATTTGTTTTCCATGGTCCTGGAAATAAAGAAAGTGAACAAGGGAGCTTACATTTCCAAAGAGTTACGCCATTTAGAGTAAGTCAGGAAGTTCTACTTTGAGCCAAGATTGAGGTGATTGAAGGATCACATCATGATTTGGAAGATCAATTCTGTTAGTTAACCTGCAACCCTCGGCAGTACCCCAGTAGGCCGAGGTCAAATGAGTATTAATGAATGTTTTTCTGAATGTGTGACTCTAATGGGTAGGATCACTGTAGTATTATAATCTTTTCACACTGGACTTTTAGATTTTACAAATAATCAATCGGCTTAAGAAATATGCATAATTTCCAGAACAAAAAGAGGTATAGTATTGAGCATAAGATTGTACACATAACTTTAAGAGGCTAATTCAGTCCAAACATATCGATTGCAAATGAAAATCAGAAAGTGTTATTTAGATTCAGAATACGACGAATATTATACACGTGCGTGCCATGTTAAATCTTGCTCAAATGGTGTTTGTTCTAAGTCCCATAAAAGCATAAAAAGCAACCTTTATAATGTGCTAAAGACTGGTGGTACAGATAAAATAATGGAAACAAACTTCATCATGTATTAAAATCTGGAAAGACAGTTTTGAAAAGAGAAAGCATGACTGGTCATTTACTTCTTGCTATTCAAAGGTCATGTGGGTGAGAAAAAAAATCTAGAATGAAAATCATTCCAACATTTGCTGTTTTGAGTTTGCTGTGGCCTGTGCCACTGTACATTTTGATGCATTTGAAGTGCTGCTAAAAAGAAACTAAGTTCTTGTTAGGATTTGAAACACAAGGATCCATTTCTGCCTAGCAGTCTTGTGGTTGCACAATCCCTGAAGTGTATCCCATCTGCTTTGGGGAGCTCTCGTTGCAATATGCAGTGATTGCAGGATAAGCACACCATTTTCCTGTCAATACTTTCCTATTAGCCTCCTGGATCCATACATCATCATCTTGCTGGCCTGCAGTTTGCTTATCTTTGTCTCTGAGGCTGCCTTTGATTTATCTAACACCCAAGCTAATGAGGCGTGGAGCCCAGGGTGGCTCCAAGGATAATGCACTCCTGTATAAAAATGCTTGAGGAAGGATCAAGTGATAATCCATTCTGGACTAAAAGGCCTAGCCCTTCAACAACTGTTGTATTTCTTAATCGCCAAACTAAGACTGTAATAGCTCCTCCTTAAGCTACTACCATCAGTAAAACTATACACACTAACTACATGTGATTTACCAAAAGAACTGAAAATTGGATTTTAATTTGTGCTTCCAAAAGAAAAAACAAAAAAACAAAAAAATAGTTTCTATCTTAGCAACAGTTATCACCATTATTTGACAGTATTCTTATGCAAGAATAAGTTAGCTTTAATATTTAATTTACAGTAATAGTTTTATATTCCCTCGCTGGGACCTATGTTTTTCTAAAGACAAAAATAACAGAAGCTACAATGTTACCATGGCATGGATAAATCAAGCCAGCTATTTCAATAATGGAAGTAATTACAAAGTGTACATATCTGAAATGTACTGAGTGGTTAGGAGTTGTTTAATTAACATAAAAATTTCAATATCATCAGCAAGCGTGTTGGTATCATGAAAGCATTGTTAAGAATGTGTTTTAAAATAACAATGATTTTCACTGTTTATGCACATTTTCGCTATAGAAACACTTTTTACTGATACACAGTGGATTCTATATCACTGCAACTATACAGCACAACATAAAGAAGCAAGTGATTTATTTTGGTCAATATAAATAACCAACTTAGAAATATAGGCCCCAAATATTTGTCTTAGCTATAGTGTCCAAATATCATACCTGTATAGATCGCCATACATAAATAATTACAAATATCCACCCCATCTTTTGTGTAACGAGACTTACATCCATGGTACAGAGATTTTTAAAAAGTATTTGGCTTTTTTTTTAAATTAATCTTTCAATAAAAAATAGGACACAGAAGACTCTTCACTTTATGAATCTTTTGCTAATACTAGGATCACAATGGTTCAATATAAAACAAATATGAAAAGGAAAAAAGAGAAAGAGAGAGGGAGAAAAAGAAAAAAGGAAGCAGTAGAGGGAAGAAGACAGATGATAACAAGAAAAGCGGAGGAAAGAGAGATAAAGAAAGGAGGGACAGGAAAAGAAAAAAGCCAGACGGCAACTAAAGTGTGGCAGGAACCCCAAGGGAAGAAAGCCTCCCTCCTATCGCACTACAACAAGAAAATCCTTCAGCCATTCGTTCACATTATGCCCCTGAGGACCTGACCAAGGTAATAAGTCCCTTTATTGGTCACTAACCAACGTTATTGAGAACCGGGGTGGAATTTAATGATGTGACATTATTAGGAATTGTTATTGAGATGTAAATGATCTTCGGTTGGTTTATTTAAGTCACATAAAGAACCTAGTTTAGAATGAAAATTACTTATTGATTATTAGAGCAATTAACAGAATAAATTTTAGTGCTAGTATTAACATTTTCCTAAAGTCCAAAACTATTGCTTCTTAAACTCAGCAGAACACTTAATTGGTCTGGGACTCAAAGATTATCTCCTTTGGAAGATTTACCCTTAAAGGATTTTTTTTTTTTAAAGAAGAAACTAATTACCAAAATCATTCTAAATTATTTGAAGTTCTTTTATTTTGGCTTTTACTAAGGGGGAGAACAAGCCGTAATAAGATGGTGCCGCATAAACTTAATTGCATAAGTAAAGGAATAGAATATTCTATTTTTGCTCTCTTAGAAAAAACCCTTTGAGTTCAAATAAAGTGAAATCTATATTGTAGACTCCCTTTCCCTGTCTTCTTGCTAATTTCTGTCAGTCAGTCAACATCATTCATTGTTTATGGTACTGAATGTTCTTACCTGTAATTCTTTCTCTCATTTGTCTTTATTTTAAAGGTAAGGTCAATTTCTAGGGAAAAAAAAAACAAAAACCTTTGTCAAAATTATCCTTTCTTTGACTTTCAAAAAGTGCTAATGGTGTATACATCTATATATGCAAAGGTGTAGAATAAAGCTAACGAGATTCATAATTTAACATTGAAATCTTTGAAATTTGCTTAATTTATTTTGATATCATGGACAAAAGTTGTTTTTGCTTTTTTTTAAACCTATTTTGTTGCAATTAGCTTCATCCAGGTGCATGTGTCTACCTTGGTGCTGTGCTGAATAGTCTTCAGAGGGACTTTCTAATTGGCCTAATCTGTTACCTGACATCATTGTAGTCTTAAAACTACCCTAAAGCTGGTGTATAATTTGGTCTACATAACTGTGTTAGTTCCATCGTGCTGCTGCTGTTAACAGTGATTTAGAACAACAGAAACTTACTCTGTAAGGTTTCGGGGTCGATGTTCAAAGTCAAGATGTGCTTCCTCTGCAGGTTCCAGGGAAGAGTTCTTCCTTGCCTTTTGATTCTGGTGGCTTCCAGAAATTCTTAAACCTCTTTAGTTCATAGATATATTACTCCATTGGGATTATAGGCGTGTGCCACTATGCCTGGCTCCATTTTCTTACAAAAAGTCATTAGACTTAGCACCCACTCTAATTCAGTATAACTTCGTTTTAACTTGATACAAATCCTTATTCTGGATAAATTCACATTTATAGAGTTGAAGATTAGGACTTGGTCATATATCTTCGGAGGATACAATTCAAACTACTACAGCCATATAAATAATAATCCTCATCTTTCAACTGTTTTATTAATAATAGCTGCTGTTTAGTGAGTGCCTAGCACATTCCAGAAACTTTCAAAGCTTTTTAAAACCTATGCAAGAGAGGTGCATAATTACTTAAAGTGTGTGTTTTATATGCCTTACTGAAGATCGCGATATTTGTAAGTGGTAGAATCAGTATTTAAATCAAAGTCTTTTCCATTGCAAAGCACATACACTTTTCCTTATGTGGTCCTATGAATTAAAAGGGATTTAAAGGGCTTATACTTGGTTTTGTAGTAGACTCACTCTTTAAGTAAAGGCGAGTTAAACATATATACCAACATCTCAGATTTAAGAGAAGGAAGTCATTGTTTAGCCAAAGCAGAAAATGAACTTTACATTCTGAAAAACAGACCCCAAACTTGCAGGTACTCTGAAAAATAATGGATATCACCCATTGTACAGTTTTGCTGTTCCAAAGTTACCACCTATTTTAAGAGCTATATCTATCAAGGACCTTTTTGAAGATCAGTGATATGTTTTAAAAGTTTGAAATACTTAAATATATATCATTTTGTAGAGGTCTAATAAGGACAATCTGAATTGTGAGTATTCTGTTTATGTGTCGGTCAGCTTTCTGTCAGTATAGCAAATATCTGAGATAATCAAATTATAAAGAGAAAATTTTTCTTTTGGCTCACAGAGTTGGAGGTTCCAGCTGTTAATGGAGGTTCTGATGGCAATGGTAGTGGACAGGTGGCAAAGCAAAACTGCTTATCTCATGGCCCAGGAGAAAAAGAGAAAAGCAGGAAGGAGCCAGAGTCCCACAACCTCTTTCAAGGGCAATAAGTGACTGGAACAACTCCCTCTAGGCTCCACCTTTTAAAGGCTCCACAACCTTTAAACAGTGTTGAAAAATATATGTCATAATGCGGGATGCTATTACAATTACTTTAAACAGTGCGATGGAAGGGACCAAGTCTTTACCATGCTGATCACTCTGGGATACTTACTGTTTAAACTATAGCAGTTTATATTAATATATGTGTTGTATTTGCAAATTGCTTTAATGTGAAATTACTAATTCAATATTCTGCTTTCTGAAGCTTGAAGAACTTCATAATAAACAGAGTTTAGTTTTATCTCCAGGTGAAGAGGAGGGAAATGAGTTTTAAAAGTTTTTGTACTATTTCTTTACCACACGATTTGTAGAGGCAATAAAATGTTATTAGATTTTTCACTTACTTGGACTATTATTAGTGAAAATGAGCATTTAAAAATTATATTTCTCCATCATTTACAATGACCTTTTGCCTATTTGCATCCTGCGCTGTTCTGGTGACATGTGTTGAAGGGGGCATTTATTTTACTCCTCCTGAGAACTCTCTCTACATCATAAAGAGCAGCCATTTGTCTGCCATATCTGCTACTTAATACTTTTTCCTGCTAAGCAAGTCATGTCCTTTTTTTTTTTAACTTGGTCTATAGTGCTTTTATCTGAACTCTTTCTCTCTCCTTTTTTCATTCTTATATAATCAAAGTCATTGCTTTGTTTCTTTAGAGTTCTCTTTTTAAGGTCATATTTTAAAAGTCTCTGCACACTTCAAGATTACTTAAGTATTTGCCTAGTATTTTGGCAGAAGGAACCAAGAAGAAATACTATTTGCCTCGAGTAGTAACTGAGATGCCAGACTTGAGCAAGACGCTCCTGGCAGGGGAGGTTGCTGCGGCTTCTCCCCAAATCTCAGTTTCTTCGGTCCGCCTTCAGTAACGTCAGCTAGAATCCACACTCTGTCAAACCGCCGTCCTCAGCACTGTCTCAGTCTCTCCGCTAGTGAGCTGCAGAGTATTGCACTTGCCTCGGATTCTCCAGATGTGCTTGCCTCACGCGACTGCTCGCTAACTGTGCCATTCGATGGTCGAGACTACCAGGCCGTGGTGTGTTTAGCACAAAAGAACATGCACTGCGAGAAGTCTCCATAGCCCCTCGGCACCTGCTCACTAATCTAGAAGTAGAGAAAACTGACACGTACTCTAGGGTTGATATGGAATAAATGAAATGATTCATGTAAAGTAAGTGCTATTAGAATTACTGTTGGTGTTATTAATATTATTAATATTTCCTTAAGTCTGATAAAAGATTTGGCTTCGGGGACCTTTCAATATCCACTAAGTTGGGGGTTATTTTTGTATTTTAATTATGCACACTAACTCTATTTCTGTTAGAGGATTAATATAGACCATGTGGGACATTTTTATTTAACCCAAGGAAATGTAAATGCCTTTAGAATAGCTAAATGAAGAATGGCATGACAATGTCATAAGTAATGTTTAACACACTTTTTGGGGGCCCAGTTACTAAATATTATTGCCTAAAATTATTGGAACAGAAAATTGGAACAATAATTAGGAAATGACCTGGAAATTTGCAGACATAACCTACAGTTACTGAGGGAATAACCTAATACATTTTATTTTGCACTACTTAGTATTTTACAATATAGTCTTTCCATTACAGTGTTGAAAAATATATGTCATAATGCAGGTGGTATTACAATTCTGCCCTATTCATTTTTATTTTTGTATTAATTGAACCAGACTCCTTAATCATCTTCTTAAAGATTAATAGTGAAATAGACAAACCTGGTGGAGAATATAAACTACTTCATTCACTGAAGCATATACAAATTCTTAATTTTAATGGAAATTTTATTTGAGTCAGCAAAACATACATGGGCTTTGTTCTCTGAACCAATCTAAACACATCAGGTCAATAGCAGACAATTGAGCAACTGTCACTCTTCTGTAACTACATCCATCAGGGAAAAAAAGCTGTAATTACACACTTCCATGGCAGTTACTTAGTGTTCTAAATCCACAGTTATTATATAAGAACATTGTCAGAAGTGGGCAGGTTTACTCACTTACTTTATTTACCAACAAGCGTTACTGCTTTTCACAGTATTTTGGAAAGATAATTGTCTCAGATCTTGCTGGAATCTTAAAATTGACTCACTGTACCAGGGAAACCTTAATTGTGTGTGTGTTTGTGTGTGTGTGTGTTGTGATTCTCTGTGTGTGTTAATAATTTATGTTCACTTTTTCTAGTCCTTAAAATCAAGTGTATTACCCTGTATTAGATAAAAATTCTTCCATGTTAATCATAGGCATTATTAATTAAAAACCACATGCTTAGCAATTAGCCTGTAGGGTTTGTCCTCCTGCCAGGACAGGGAAGACTCCCCGGATAGAAGATGTCACGCTGACTAAGCTGATGCTCTGTGTGCTCTTAGCCAAAAGGCCAAGAAGGAAGGCAGCCAGTTGGCTGAAATCTAGCTGTCAGTCAAATGTTTTGCCCCCACTGGAAATGTGGTAATGGACTGGGGGCCACGGGGCTCTCTGAGCAAGCAGAAGACAGAGCAAGAGTTCAAAAGCTAATGAGAAGAAAGGCCATTGAAAATGGAAGTAATAGTAAAAGAACTAACCCATGACAGAAAAAGGACTGTTGTAGTGTTAAAACACTTCAAGCTATGTAACTGGCGAGGATTGCAAACACATTGACGTTATTAAAACTCTTCTCTGGACGGGTTTTGCTTTAAATTCAGAGCAAGCGAGGTTTTAGATTATTTTGGGCCATCATTTGTGGACACTGCCAATTGTCTAATGATTGACTGTTCCTCTCTGCCTCCCTCCAAACAAGATTCCAGTTTTGTTCCGGCTCCTCACTGGGGGCCTGTGACTCAGTGAAGACTGAAGCCAGCTTCAGCTCAGCAGATGTTCTGAGAAGCCAAAGAGCACTGGTATTCTATCCATAACTCTTATTGGTCTGTGGTGGCCAGGTGACCAAGTCGGGCCAATCCGATGAAGGGAAAGGATTTGATTCCACTTTGGGGAGAGAAATTTCTTTTAGCTGGGCGTGAAAGAGACCCGGGCCTGTGTCCCAGGTGTCGCTGGTAGCTCCCTGCAACCACGAGCCTGAGGACAGGACTTTCACAAACAGAAGATGTAGGGCCAGAAGAAGTTCTCAAAGGTGGGCAGCGGCTTTGACCGTGGAATGTCTTAGACTTCCCCTGCCTCAGGGCACCTCATCTATTGGTGAGATAAGGTATTTCTACCTTTTAAAGGCCATTTGGAGTTGGAATTTCTGAAAGGATATTAGCTTCCATATCATAAGGAAGAGACTATCATTGAGGGTAATATGTCCTGCATTTTATGCAGCATATTAATTTATTTTATATATGATGCTTATGTGATAATATTGTACATGCATTCTTTGAAAGCTTCCTGCCTTAACAAGGTTCCTGTCCACTGAAGAAAATTAAATATCTAGGCTTTCACATATTAGAGTTTACTCCTCTACACAGATAACTTTAAAACTCACTTTAATGAGCTTACTTCTGCACTTTTTGGCCATAAAATGGAGTTATTCATATTTCTTTCTTAGAGATGCACAGGCAAATAATAAACAATCTCTGTAAATTTTTTTTAAAAATCAAAAGTATATGATATGTTCTATAATTACATATCATTTTCATTTGTTGGAAAGCTGAATTCCACACTTAATATCTTTTTTTTTTTTTTTTTCTTTTTTGGTGCTGGGGATCGAACTCAGGGCCTTGTGCTTGCAAGGCAAGCACTCTAACCGCTGAGCTAAATCCCCAGCCCACTTAATATCTTTTTTACATCATGCACTTTTATAGATTATCTTAACTTCACTTTATGACTGATGTGATCCTGAAAATCTAAAAGGAAAATTGTTCAAGCACTCTGATCAGTTCTTTTCCATCGAACTCTAACAGATCATGTTGCTTTATGTAAAAAGTGAGACCCACAGCTATGCATCAGGCTAAGGAAATTGCTTTAGTGCCGAAGATGGAAAGGGCACTGTGTGGCTGACAGGCGCACCAGAGCAGAAGCCTGTCTGGCTGGAAGCTCATTTGCATGAGCCCTTGCTCCCCAGGCAGCCGTCCCTGCCACAAGCAGAGCAGGCTCCTTTTCTCCGCGGGTCTGTGACATCCTCCTGTGACCTTTTCTTATTGCAAATCCAGTAGCCATGTTACGTAATTTGTGCTGCACAGTAAATTGGGGGTCATTTGCTTCTTTGAGGTCGAGGGGTAAACCGGCCCTCTGGGTGTGTCCCAGCTCTCTTCCTCCTCTAGCCAAGACCCATCGGATACACACTGCACCTGCATGAGGCTGTGGTTCTGTGATTTGCCTGGAAAAGGGGCATTCTCTGAAATTAGGCAAAATTCAAGAGGAACTGAATTTAGAACATCTTATTCCAAAGAGAGGTAGACTTGTTTTCAATATCAATTGTGAGGATACGTCTGGCAAGTCACGTAATTTTTTTTTAGTAACTCAGGGAAGAACGAATATGTCATCAGTCCACATCTTTAGAAATAAAACTCTAGATAATCTTTATTCCTTAACTTCACCTTTAACGATTTATTGAATCTTGATTTCATGTCCTATCTTGTGCTAGGGGTTGGAAATACATAAAATGATGGCCATGATCCCTGCTTCCATAGTGCTTATGTTCGGAGGGAAAAGCAGACAAAATCAGATGATCATATAGGCAAAGACAAAATTAGGCTGTGTAAGTGCTGTGGCCAAAAGTTACATGATGTGGGGAGAGCATAGAGAGAGAGAGATTGTGTCAGAGAAGGTTTCTAGGGGCGTAAACAGGGGAAAAGTAGGGGAAGTATATACCTGAAACGAAACATGCTTTGCAAAGGCCCAGGAGCAGGAAGGAAGAAACCTCCAATGAGCAGAAAGAAAAGCAGCATGTTGGGAGGTCAGTGGGCAAGCGGCACAGGCTGAGGCTGCGCAGGGGCTACCACCCAGACCGTGGGGTGTGCCAGGCCAGCTTGAGGGTGTCTGCCCTAAGAGCATTAGTTAGGTAGTTGTTTTCAGGTGGAAGCAAGCACGCATGAAACTGGATTTTATCTAGAAAATGTCACTCAAATGCAGGATGAAGGATGAAGTAAAGAGGACCAAGAGTAGAATTCCAGACATTTGTAAATCTTCACTCATCACGGAAGTCCATGGCCAGTTCCCTCCTTCCTCCCACCTCCAAACACAACTATGACCTAGAACATTCTACACGCAATCACTGTCTTGGTGATCTCATCCAGTTTTGCAGTTTTAAATGTTACTTATATACTGATGACACCCAAATGTATACCTCAAACTAAGACCTTCCTCCTGAATTGTCAGATACCAAAGGGCTCCTTGCAATCTTTTCTTGATGTCTAAAAGACACCTCCTGCATAACAAGTGCAAAGACAGGTCTCCTGACTTTGTTCCCCAGACTTGCTGCTCCTGTGGTTTCCAAAGTAAGTTATGGGCAACTTGGAGTTTTAGCCCAACTATTTGTAGTCATCTCTAATTCTTTTCTTTTTCTCATATTTCACATCCAAACCATTCTCAAAATTATGTCAAAATTGGGCCACTTTTCCCTTCCACCGCCATTGTCCTGGCATGTCCAGCAACATCTATCACTTGAATCGTTCTAACTCCTCTTGGTGCTTTTAAAGTTTCCCCTCCCAGCCTCCCACCCGAGCCTCTTTACAATGCAGCAATCAGAATTCACATAAAATGCAAGCCTGGTTACACGCCGCATGCTTGACACCCATCAGTGGCTCCTAAGCTCACTTGGAGTGTGACCCAGAGTTGTTGCAGTGTCCATCGAGGCCCTACTACTTATCAGCCACTGTACCTCACACGCACTTCCTCTCGTTTGCCGTGCTCTGGCCATGGCTGCTTTCTCACTCCAAACATCTGAAGCACGTGTTTCCACTCCGGGCCTTTGGACTTGCTGTTCACTCAGCCTGGAATGCTCTTCCCCACAGTGCTCCTCTCACCCCCACCCATTCCCTCAGCATCTTTAAGTCTTTAAGGGTCCTCTTCCCCATAAAACCATCCCTGATCACCTGTGATTACAGCCCTTTTCTGCTTCTGACCCCTCCTACCCCTCCTTCTCCTTCCCTGGTTGATTTTTCTTCACGGCCCTTATCACCAGCTGAATTCCATATATTTCACCTCGTGACCACTTTTCTCCTTGCTGTGCACTCTGAACATGCACGCTAGAATGTGAGTCTCAACAGCAGGGATTCTTATTAAACGTTCTTTGCTGCTGTATCTTCAGAACCTAAAAACAATGTGTGGCACGTAGTAGGCATCCTATAAATACATGTAGTTGAAAGAATGAATGTTTGCATGTTTATCATTTAGTTGACTATTCGGTATGTGGTAAATGTTCAATAAATGTTTCACAGGTGAATGAATAGAACGACTTGGCATGCATTTTACTGTCTGCCCATTGCCTCTGAAATAAAGTGCTTAGCAACAGTTTTTCCTAATTCATTTACACAGTGTATGTTGAAGGATTTTTTTTTTTTTTTTCAGTGCTGGGGATTGAACTCAGGCCCTTGTGCTTGCCAGGCAAGCACTCTAATCACTGAGCTAAATCCTCAGCCTGAAGGATATTTTTGAATGACAAATTTTGGAAGATTTTCTACACTGTTCAGTCTACCATGATTGATAATTTATTTGAACTCCTATACAGACATATTTTCTTTTTCTTTTTTTTTTTTTCCTTTTCATTTATTTCCAAGGGTCTTTACACAGCAGGAACCAGAACTCATTTCCACCCTGAGTTTCTTGAGCCCCAAACCTAAGAAACTATTAGTTGCCATAGGATACAAGGGTGAACGAATGAATGAATTTGTAAGTAAATGCAAATAAAGTGAGATAGGTCTGCTTAGAAGATGCTGTCCAGCTCTTTGCTTCCTCCAGTGTATCCACAGAGCTTTCTTACCTGTACATCCCAACTGCAGGTTAAACCCTCATCTGAAAAATCCAGTAGCGACTCATGATTCCTTCCCAAGAAAGAAAACCAGAAGAAAAAAGGTAGCAGCAGAGGGAACCCTCTATCCAGTGAAATTCCCAGAGGATGTACCTCAGAGTCACTGGGGTGGGCAGAAAGTGCTGCACACAGAACCTGTTTAAAATGCACATTCTGGGTTCTGGCCCAAATCTCCTGTGTCAGAACTCGAGGGTAAGCGATGCCACAAAGAAATAACTGTGCAATCTTAATAAGCTTCTTCCTTATTCTCACACTAACATTTCAGACCTAGCACTTTTCTCTGACTGAAACTGAGAACTGACCTTCTCCTTAATGAGGCCACCCACTCTGGGGAGCTGTCCATGGTAACAGAGAAGTTTCTGTAGCTCAAATGCAGAAAAATCCTTGGAAATTTATCATAGAGGACCATTTCCACCAGAGGTTTCTGCTTCTGAACTAAGTTGCACACACAATTTAGTTCTTAATATCTAAGAAGTTAGAGGCTGGGTTTCTGGGTTCCTGAATAAGAGAAATAAACAGCTTTAGGGACTACAAACAAGCTTTAAGGGATAGAAATATTGTTACTCTGAATTTGGAGTGGTTTATGGTCAGTAAGGACTTAGGATTAGAAAACAGACTTGCAGAGTTAACAGAACTAGAACCTTTGCACTAGGGATGAAGAGGAGGCCTGGCTGTGTCCTGATAGTAGGACTTACATAAGACACCGATAAACCCATGACAACAGACACTATTCTCTACCCATGGGGTGAACAGACTGAGGAAACTGAAAAGCACAGGAGCATGGATTTGAATGTAATATTGTGTATATTTTCCAAATCATGAAATTTTTAATTTCCAAAGAGAAAATTTTATAGTTTCTTTAAAGCAGTGGACATCTTCCAAATGGGGTAGGTATGAACTTGTCTGGGTATTTGAGGAGAGATACTGCTGCGAGGTAGGGGTATGGTCTTGATAATATTTCAGGTCTTCTCTGATCCCTAAATTTGTAATCTGAAATATTTCAATAGTAATGATTTATAAATGATATGATGACACACACGTTCTATGTAGACAAGTGAGTACAAATTCAGTGAAGAAAGTAAAATTTCAGTAGGAGCTATTTGAGAACTTGCATCTCCTAAATTGTGGGGGGAAATTAAGTTTTGGTTTCACATGGCTTTGCATCATTAACTTGGTCTTTGGCAAAATGAGATTCCTGATTTCCACCTACACAGTGGTATGTGAGGTGGCAGTTAATTATTTATATGTCCTATTATTATCATCAGATTAACACAGCAGGTAAATGCAACAAGCAAATGTGTTTGACTTTTCTACTTTCCTTCCAACAGTCTGGAAGCAGATGCATTTTCTGGATTTCCTCTGTTGTTTTTCTATGATGTAGCATTAGGAACAGCATCATATTAAAAATCTGAAGTGTTAGTGAACAGAATATTTGATCTAAAAAACTAGAAGTACAGTGATGGACATGTTGGTTTGAAGAATTATATTCTTAGAAAAATAATTACAAATTTTTCATTTCAATAGCAATTTCTCCACATGGGGATGGAACCCAGGGCCTTACACTAAGCACTTTCCCTTTGAGCTACATCCTCAGCCCTGAAATTTACATTTTTACTTTAGTATTTATGATTTAAATGTGAGGAGCTTAAATGTGAGGAGCTCTTGAAAAACATGCTTGTTATTTAATTTCAAAATCATCTATTTATAATACTTTGATACTGGTATATAACCCACGACCAAATGTTATCTATAATCCTCATTTTGAAAACCCTTCAGATATGTGTCCAGGTGAGATGTGTAGTCATCTGGATTTGTAAATCATGTTTCTAGTCCCAAGCTGCAGCAAAGCACTCTCCTTTTCGAGGCCTGCAGCTTATACTTGTGGAATGAAAGACTGTGACGGATAAAAAGACATCTGCCCTCTACAGGGAGAATTCCAGGGACTTCCAACAAAATTCTAAAGGAGTGTTGTTTTTATGTTGCCACCAGCATCTTCAGAACTCAGCTTCCAGCTGGGTTCCTGTGTTAGATAAAGATCCTGGTGCAGCATCTCTCCTCTTAAGTTTCTGGCAGGTGTATGCTAGATCCTGACTACTAAATACTTTGTAATTAGAATGCCTTGGGCGATCACTGTCATCCTACATCTGCCAGGGAGGGAGGGCAATGTTAGCATGACTGTGTTCATTTCTTTAACATCCCATGTCTATAGACCCAACTACAGCTGCCCGAAGGGCCTGTGTTTGATGCATGAACTATAGAAAGACCTCAGAAATGAGTCTAATTATATCAGTATCTGAATGCTTTCTGGAAGCTAGATGCATTATTCACAGCCAAGACTGAATCACTATTTAAGAAAAAATAGTCCAACATAGGTACTGCCACTTTTTAAATAGCGCTAGTCAATTTTTGTGTTTATGATGATTATTATCTGTCTTTCCAACACTGGGGTGTCGTTTGCCAGAAGACAAAGAAATTGTTTGCTGTTTTTGTTAGAGAAGTGGCCATAATACCTTGCACAATTCCTGACACAAAGTTAGGGATAAATGAATAAATATTAGCTTTTAATATTAACCAGGAGATTAGGATACTTATAGGCAAATAGCCTGTGTTTAAACTGTTTTACCCAATATGATCAAATGAGGGAAGTATGTACTTCCTAAACTGTGTAATGAATGTATTACTGTCAGATAATCAAATGTGATCAAGAAAGTGGAGTGAGACAAATAATTTACTATCTTTGAGAATTATTGATCTAAAGGACTAAAACTTTCTGAAAGAGAACTGAGTTTCAAAGTGCCCAGCCTGTAATACATGTAGATTCTTAGTGATTACTTGATGACTTGATGAAAAGTAAAGATAAAATAAATTACATTAGTAGGATGTCATTTTGTAAAGACTTCCTTGTAAACCTTGGCCTGTGATTATTTCCACTGTGGACACTGCCGTGTCGTATCAAAAGCCTGTTGTTCTTTTCAAACACACAGCAAATAAAATTTGGTTTCGAACTTGATTTTATGCTCACTTAAAGGGAAAAGTATTTACTTTTTACAACTAAGAATAAGAACCTAAAGCGTCCTAAAGTTTCTAAAAGAACAGCCTGTACATTATCACTTTTTTAACATAATTTTGGATAAAACATTGTTATTAGTGTTTTAGATGATTTCTTATGTGTCAAGTAAATAGTCAATTTTCTGAAAAAGTAGAGATAGAAATAAATATTCCCACTTTCTTGCAGTATGATACTATAGTCTCATAACTATAAACACAATATATTTGTTCATTCAGAGCTGTTTTTTGTAATCAATGAACAAGCATATATTGCTTGCCATTTCATTCCTCACTTTAATCCTTCATTTACTCCAGTCCTACTTCACTCACCTACACACTTAGAGTATGGTAAAAACACACACAGTCTTAAAGGCTGTGAAGAGACTGGAATTATTGGATAATGGAGAGAGATAATGGAGAAAGCTAAAAGTCTGTCTAGCCCCACTATTTTCGTTTAAAGAAACCAGGAGCCAGAGAAATGATGGACCAAAGGGTACACAGTTGCTTCACGGTGATGCGGGGACGAAGGTTTCGCCATCCCTCGGCACAGGCTGATTTCCTTTGCTTCTCCTTTAATGACCCCTGTAGGCATATTTAGCTGAGGCTATGAGGAAATCTCAACTAATACCGGTTAGTTTACCCTGAACTGAGTCAGAACAAAAATGCGTTTATATTTTATATAGATTTAAAAATAATCAACCTATTTTTAGGACCAATCTCCAAAACAACATAAGAGGACATACATAGATACAGTTTTAAGTATTGGTAGAGCATGCTTCAAAGAACCTGAATATATATGGCTAAATATTTGTTGCTAAATAAATTGCTGAAGGATAGATATCTGTGTGTTTTCCCAGTTAATTAGTGAAGGTCAGGAGGAATTATGAGATGAAGGGTGAGGAGGTGGATGAGGTCATGGGGTGAACAGGCCACAAAAAGTCACCATAGAACTCCCAGGTAAGGCGGTAGAGCTTTACAAAAGAAGACACTAGTGATGTGAATGAGGTTGGTGGGGATAATGTCGGCATTTACTCCTGACCTTTTTAATAATGAGTTCACATGTTTCCCTATGGAGATTTATTTCTTTATTCTTCCTTCTGGTCCTTTCCAGTAATGCTCTAATGTTGCAATTTCATTTCTTCAGACTTTTAAACTAGGAGTCTACATTTTAAACTCTTGAAATTGAATCATTGTTTGCATTATTCACTGTGTACGTAATTATTCAATGTGTACATATTGCTACACATTGCACCACGTATTATAAAGCAATGAAAGGTTTAGAAGTTTGATGAAATTATATCCCTTTTATTTTAGAATATAGGTGACAAAACCTTTAAGCTTTTAGACTCACACACGGACAAGTACAAGTCAAGAGTGCTTTGTATAAAGGATTTTTTTTCCTAACTTCAGTTATGTCTGGTGTGGACCTGATTGACTGAGGGAAGAGAATAGCTCCCTCAGGTCCCCCTAAACTCTGGGGACATCTCAGCTTACATCTAGGAGGTCAGAACTCCTTGATCATGCTTTTGTGACTTGACATAGGAGGCTGATGGAGAAACAGTAATGTGTTGCAGAGTCTGGAATATAGCTCAAGACATTTCTTTGAGCTTACTTTTTAAGAGAAAGAAAACTTCACTTTATTTGCTTTAAATTATACTGTATTCAACTTCTATGCCAGGAAATGAAGGGGAAATTTGACAGACTTCTTAATGCATAAAGAACTTCTCAGGATTATTTTCTGGTAGTTCTACTTTCTAATTTGTTTTGATATTCTAACGAAGTATTTGGCATTAGTGATTTAGAAATATAATTTGACTGTTTGGGGGGGCAGAAAATTTGGTAGGATTTATTCACTTGCCAGATTTCTGCATCTATTTATTATGCAGCATATTTAAAGAGATAGAGAAGTTAATAACTTTCTTACAAAGAGGTTTTACAATAGTGCTGAATGTAGCATTTAGAACGCAGATGATGCTGTAAAGGAACAGAACTAATAGTACTGGTGGTAAAATATCTTTAGCTACAATGAGACAGTTTCATGTAACATTCTAGACTAAACCATGAAAGAGAACACAATACTTGAAATATTGTTCACATTTATTCCTCCTTACCTTGCTTTTCTTCCTTGCTTGCTTGTAACTCTAGCTTTTAAGGCATCTTTAATTCCTTCTACTTTGTGCTCTTGGGAGGGCCTGCACTTTGAAAATACTTGACATTCAGGAAAATACACTTTATATGTTAAAAATCAATGGTGACACAATATTTACAGCCCAAAGGCCAAACATTTGGAGTGTCTTTATAGAGAGTAAGTGCTCAGAGACCAGCTTTGTGCAACTAAGCTGTAGACATCAAAGAATAATAATACAGCAGTTTTCAACTCGATGGCCCGAATGGGCTTCGGCCCAGTGAAGTGAAGTATTGAGCTGTTTCACAGATCTGTAACAGAGAGCGGCATGGGAATCCTTATTTTATCTTAATTACTAAGGCGCCCTTCATGTCTCAGAAGTCCCCATGTTTTGTTTCAAAACTTCTATCTGGAGAATGAGTTTATAGACTTGTGTCTACAAAAGAATGACAATACTTTGAATTAGGTTTTAAGAAGATTCAAAGTGCAGCCAGAAGGGGAATTCTTCTGCTAGTCCCTGCTACATTGTAGAGTTTCAAAGACAGCTGACGGTGGGCCTATGATTCAGTAGGAAGAAAAGAAAGTGTAGTGGTTCGTGACTTCCTTGTCACCTATGAAATTTAATTTTCCCGGATTAAGCACACTCCCACAAACACACATAGAGAGACAGAGTGATGCAGCATTTATTAGCTCATTAGAAACTACATTTTGTTGTCTGGATGAGGACCATCATTTGGTTTGTACATTTGACTCCTTAATGTTATTAGTTGCTCTTTACTAAATCAGCAGATAGAGGATGGCAATAACTATTACTAAGCTAATAATAATTATCAAGACTAAACATGATTGTGGATGACCCCTGCACCTTTTTGTGTATGTGTACCCTGGTAAGACTGATGTGCCACTTCTGTATCAGGCATGACCTTTCTGTGACCTGTCATTTATCATCAGATGAAGTTCTGCCTGGTCTAATAGGTACATTATGTAACAGAGGAGCTTTCTTGGGGGGACTGGAATCCGCTTCAACCACTGATGCACTAGGGTTTCAGATGGAGTAGAGAGTGTGCATTCTCTTTACTTGTAAAACAGACTGAATGGGAGCTATATGAACATTCACCTGGGAGAAAACCGTTGAAGAAGCCAGCCAAGACTGATAAAGGAACACTTCAGGAAGGTCTCCGAGCTTGCGAATATGGAGGAGGGAGGAAAGAGAAACTTCTCAAAAATACCACTAATATCATTATTACAAGAGGCATCTACAGACCCTCTAGTATACTTTCCCCTCATTTTCCGGATGATGAGATTGATAGTTTCAAGATCACAAATCTTATTTACACCTTTTTTCCAGCAAACTACAGTGTCTCTCTGGGATAAACGACAGGAAGGACATGCCCCATAATCAGTGTGTCTGAGATATCCAGGCAGCAATTGCCACTGAGATTGCTGCTGAGTAAGAAGCATATTTTTAAAGTCCTTTCCTGAAATTAGAGTGGAGGGTATGTTAAGGAGCAAGCTGCCTCTGTGTTGGGGTCGGGGCTGCCTTCCAGGGATTTAGAGCATGTAGCAGTAGCACATGCAGATCCTAGACTGACCCCCCCCCACAAATCCCTCAGCTGTTATGTCCCACTTTCTGAGCTGCTGTATTTAAACAGAATGCAACGTCACCACTGAAGACCTATGGAAATGATCACAGCTGCACATATATGGAGAGCTCTTTGGTTGGATGTAGCCATTACGGACACGGCTTGGTGTTATTTTCCTGGATACTGGTATTAGATTATGCTTCTGAACCTTAGGAAGTTCTTTCATCCCAGCAGGCTTTGAACAGCATAGGTCCCTGAAGACGGTAGGCCAGAAGCATTTGCCAGTGGGTAATTATGTCTGTTTGATGTGCACAAACAAATAAGAAGAAATGAATTCACAGGTTGCTGTGCAGGAGGCAAAGCTTCTGCAGCCCCACAGTTCATGTTAAGGAGTCTCCTGAAGGAGCACCCGAGGAGCTGGGAAGGTTGGGCGAGAAGTGCTGAAGGATCAGTCAACTGGGAGTCAGATTCCTTGACTCTGGGGCTGTAGCGTATTAACTTGCTAGGGTTCCTGTAACAAACTGAGTGGCTTAACCAACAGAAATAAATTTATTTATTCTATTTTAATTGACAAATAATAATTATATATGTTCATGAGACATAGCGTGATGTTTGGATATATGTTTATATTATGTAATGATTAAATCAAGCCTAAAATATCCATCATGTTGCTTTTTTGATTTTTTTGCCCTGAGAAGACTGAAAATCTACTTATAGAGCAATTTTGTAATACATGATACATTATCGTTGACTGTAGACACAGTGCTTTGGCATAAATCTCTAAAACATGTTTCTCCTCTCTGAAACTTTACATCCCTGCACAGCACCCTCTCATCTCCCTTCCTGCTCCCCTCCCCGCTCTGCCCCACCTCTGGTAATCATCATTCTGCTGTCTACTTTTATGAGTATGACTTTTTAGAATTCCACATATAAGTGAGATCATATAGTATTTGCTTTATATGTCCTTCAGGTCCATCCATGAAACAACAGAAATATATTGTCTCACAGTTCCACAAACCAGAAGTCCAAGATCAGGAGGTCAGGAAGGTTGGTTCCTTTCAACGCCCATGAGGGAAGAACATGTTCGAGGACACTTTCCTTGGTGTCTAGATGATCAAATCCTCCATGTCACACCACAGTTTTCTCTCTCGTGTGTCTGTCTCTGTGTACAAATTCACTCTTTTATAAGGACAGTGTTCGCTTGAGATTGGGACCTAGTGGGACCCAGTTTCCAAATATGGCTGCATTCTAAACTACTGGAGATTAAGATTCCAAAATACTGGGCAGTGAAATAGGCCCAACTTAACCCATAACCTGGACCTTGTGCTATTGTCTCTGAGATTCGTTTTTATGTTGACAGCTAGTAGCTGTATTTGGATTCCAGAAAAATATGCACGCACACGCACGTGTGTGTGTGTGTGTCTGTCTGTGTTTGTGTGTGTATGCTAGTATGTGTGCACTAATTGGCTTCTCCTTAGAATGGGGTTCATATTCAATCTGTATTCATCTACAATTTTCACCTATCTGAAAGCAAATCAATTACTTTTTTCGAAGTGGAAAATTTCTCTTCTCCCCCATCCTCTTCTCCATCCTACTACTTATCTTAGTCCTTTTGGGAAGCAATAAAAAGAAATTCTAACCTAGGTAACATAAATAACAGAAATTTATTTTTCACACTTTTGGCAACTGAGAATTCCAGGATCAAAGTGCCTGGCGAAGGCCCATTTCATGCTACATAGTGCCTCCTTGTGACTTCACAATGTGGAAGAAGCTAACTCACTCTCTGGGGTCTCTTTTCTGTGGACGTTATTCCCATTCACAACTTCATGTCCCAAAGGCTTCACCTTCTAATACCATCACTTGGGGATTATTATTTCAATATAAATATTTTGAAGGGGACACAAATTTTCAGATTGTAGCACTGCCTCTTTTCCCTTCATTCATATGTTTTTTAAATATGTTGTCATTGTGCTTTTTAGTTATTAATTCTTTTTCCATCATGTCCTTTCTCTTTCATAATCATAATTCATTTTAACTGCTATTTCTTCATTTTCTAATACTATACTTCTTTGATTCACATAGTTTTCTCCTCATTTCAGCCTTTTTCAAATATGTTTTTCCTCTGTGGTTGTCACAAAGTTGAAGCAAAGACCTGAGAAAGGTTTACTCCCTTATGCCATAGGGTCGTAGATTTTTTATTATTCTTGCCACTGGGGTAGCAAGTTTGTCCTAGGTTTTAACTTGCCAGAGAGTAACCTTGCTTCATGTGTCTGTAAAATATCCTTTGACAAGTGCATTTTGTTGCCAGTGGCTTGAAGACTCAGTTGGAGCTTTGGAAAGGAAGCTTAGGAAGAACACATTTCATTCTGAGACCCCGCTTGTGTTCACTCCCTCGCTAATGTCAACAGCTGTGATACTAGAGGGATTCTCGGCTTCTAGAGACAGGTTACTGCAAGGTCTGATATTACTATAAGAAAGAAGAACTAAATGTTGGATTTTTTTCATCTATTATTTCTCCTTTGCCTCCTGTTTCAGCTGCTAAAGCCAGTGTTCCGTGATACATTGCTGGTAAATATTTAATTTTCATTCTCAGAAATGTGTTTTGCATTTTTACCTTGCCTTCCTCCTCGCAATGAAAGATGAGCTGGGTAATTCATGTGTGCTGGTGTCAGTCAGCACATGCTCTAGGTATTGTCTTTATAATAAAAGATAATGTATACATTAGATTTCCTGTAATGGAGGACTTCGTTGCCTGCTTCTTAATGAGAGGAGCTGATGTGAAATGACCTTAGCTTTCCTAAACACACAGCAATCTAATTTGAACCTGTACACCAATTACAGGCCTCTGTGGAGCACTTTATGGTGAAACAATCACGTCACAATAGGATTAGAAGACTACACCCCAGGACCACAAGGGAAGCCAGCCCGGGCATAACTGCAGGTTTATTCCTCTAAATTGTCTGTAAACAGCATTGATAGCCACCTAGGTGCCACCTTGGTATTGTTTCTATAAATCCTCCATAGAAACAATCTAAAATGAATAGACAACGAGTGGGTAATGGCCTGTTAGTGCCCAACACAGGGTTGCACCACTGATCTCATGAATACCACTCATAGGGACCCATTTTCGATAAACATTCACAAACAGCAGCACAGATGGGCTTTATGACAACAATCGGGCTAGACAGTCTGAGAAGACATTGTGAATTGTCCTTCTACTTGATCTTCCCTTGCAAAAATTAGCTTCAAAGCTGAGCCATTTTGGTCCTCTTAGGAAGATTTTACAGTCACATACTCTCCATACTCTCTTCAATTTCAATCAGGATTTTTTTTTCAGTTACGTGACGTTGTGAAGTGTCTCTGACTAATGCAGATACAGGTAGAAGTACCATGTTTTGATCATTAGGGCAGGTCTGAAGAAAGTGAAATGAGTGGAAGTCAAATTGCTGGATAGAAGTTAATCACATGCTTGTGCCAGGAGGGTTGAAGTCATTATGTGTTGACCACTTGAAGATCGGTGTAATTTGGCAATATTACAAGGTCACCCACATCCTCTTATAAATTAAAACTCAGCAGAGTAAAATTGTGACACCAAACTTTAAAGAAGTATTAGTAACATCAAATCTCACTTCTTTCTTGATGCACAGAAATAAACGTAAAATATTTTCATGTGCCTCTGCTTTCGATGTGGCAATTTACAAGTATTTGGTATCTGTCTGTCTGTTGTATATTCCCTCAGTTTCTGCCTTTCCTGAGGCAGGTGAGAGGTGTTTAAGAGCAACAGCTCAGGTTCAGGTTCAGTGCTAGCCTACCACCATCCTGGGAAATTAACAACACTTACTTAGTCAAAAAACCTACTTAGTTAGAAAAAGTGAGTCCCTTCTGAGTGTAGTTACCATCATGGACAGAATGTAGGTGCTAATTCAGTGATCATATAGTCTATTGACTGGTGAGGAGTTGAGAGGATTTAGTTAATTCAGATTAAAAACAAACCAAAATGCATGTGAAAAACACACTCATTATTTGAGAGAAGTACAGTTTGGTTGGGAATAATAATGGAATCTGAAGGTTGAAAGTTCCTTACTGCTCTGTTATAGAAACTTGTATATTTTAACTCAGGCTACAGTAACAAAATGTTATAGATGGATGTCTTCAACAGAAGAAATGTATTTTGAAAGCGAAAGTCTGAGATCAATATGCCACCATGGAGGAATTCTGGTGAGGGCTCTCTTCCTGGCTTTTAGATGGCATCCTTCATTCTGTGCACTCACATGGGCTTTCCTGATTGTGCAAGGAGAGAATCCCTCTTCCAGTAAAACACCTAGTCTGTCAGATTAGGATCCCACACTTAGGACCTCATTTAAAGTTAAGTACCTCTTGAAAACCTTGTCTCCAAATATATTCACATTGGGAGTTAAAGCTTTAACATCAGAAGGTCAGAGTGGTAGTAGGAATTGAATCCATGGTAATGTATTGCTTACACTGTATTTCAAGGGACATTTTTTTGAAAAGCAGATTTCAAACCAGAGCCCTTCATTCACGCATTTCAGAATGAGGCTATTGTATCCTGAAATTAATGCTCAGTTGGAGGTAGAAGATCTGAACTCGAGCACTGGATGGCCCATATGCTGTCCACATAAAGTTGGATATTCTGCAGCAGTACAGTCAAAATTGATGTCCTGTGTCTTTCTTACCCATGTAGCCTTCTTCCACTTAACGATGGGCACCCTCTTCCTTAGCTGCTAAGGCAGAACACCTCTTCCTGTTCACCTTCTTCCTTCTGTGACCCAAATTTCTCTCAGCTGCCTTATCCTGCGGTCCTACCCTGTGACAGGTCCATTCTACCTGTCACCTTTGCCTTCACCTCACCTCTAATTTATTACAAATTAATATTAATAACGGCTTCCTCACATACTGCCACCAAGCCTTTCCAACAGCTCTGACAATGTTCTTTCCAATTCAGAAGTGCCTACCCCTGGATCCCCAATTACATGCACGATAAAGTCCAAACCTGACCTTCTAGACCTTTGCACAGCAGTCCCTAGCTGAGATTGCTCACTTGGTCTCTCACAGCTTCTCATTGTACCACTACCACCCTGTAGACTGAACTCATGACCGCTCAGCACACTGCCCCCCTCTCCAAGGCTCCCATGATTTTCCACTGTTGAACTTGTTTATTTTTTTGTTATATAACACACCACAAATATGTGTCAGTGCTATTTTGGTCACTGTTGCTCTTCCTGAGCACATAGCGAAGGGGATAAGACTTGGTCCTGGCATGCAGAATTCTTAGTCTAGCAGCACAAGAACACACATGTAAACCAATAGTTAGAATTCAATATGACAGATAAGACCTTAGAGCTGTACGGCTTGTTATATCTATCTCCAAATAGCTTTATCTTACTTGCCCAATTCTAGTTTACATGTTACTTAATCTCTTATTCCCTTCTCTTATTTCCACAGCACTTCATCTGTGCCTCTTTTGTAGTCTTTATCACTTTCACTTATTTTATTTTATTTTATTTTATTTTTTGGGTGCTGTGGATTGAATTCAGGGCCTTGCGCTTGCTGGGTAAGCACTCTACCACTGAGCTAAGTCCCCAACCCCTATTTTCACTCATTTTAAATGCATGTGTTTTCATGTCTTGTTTTTCTCAGACTCAGTGATTCTTACAAGTAATGGCCACTCCACATCACGCTTTGTGTTTTTCAAATGCCTAATATACCCTTTTATCTAGCACTCATGAATGTGTTGACAAAAATAATTTTTAAATTTAGGGACTAAAAACCTAAGGAGTAAACCCTTAAATATAACCACTTTCCTTGAATAATATTGAAAGCCTTTGTAATTTTATCTGACTTTATCCTACAAGTCTAATTAAATAAAGGCCTAGTTGAAAGTTTTGGGGGCATTGGTTTCAAAATTTATTCCAGAGATTGAACAAAAAGTAAACATAAAGCATTAATTATTACTAATCTGTTCTAAGCATTAAAAATAAATTTGATTATGGTACTCTACAAAGTGCTTCTGGAGAGTATAAGAGAAAGACAGAGACTCTGGAGGCAACATTATATTCATTAAAAAAAAAGAAACATTACTTTTAACAAATATTTCCTATATTAAAGAAATATAAACCCCTAGTAATATTGTGGATTTACTTGCAAATGTTAAACATTTCATATCTTAAATTAGAATTTTCATTTATAAAATCTTTTGCAAAAAAGGGAAAAGATTAATTTATACACTCTGAGAAATGTATGAAATGATTAGTATTTGTTTCACTGATACTACCATAATCTTAAATATAACCATGGTGGATTTTTATAATAATTGTAAGTATAAACATGGCACTGTTTTGGCAGAGCAAACCAGCATATATGCAACATACGTCCATTTCGTTTAGATAAGTGACATGGCCTCTCATAACAACTGAGCCAAAGAATAATTTGTACAATTGCTGAAGTTTCCATACATTTAGCTTTAATCTCTTTTTGCTCAAAATGTAAAGCTAAAATATGCTGAGTTTTGAAAAGTGAAAGTTATAGAAAAAT
The DNA here is from genome assembly GCA_004026905.1 of Hystrix cristata. Lineage (NCBI taxonomy): Eukaryota > Metazoa > Chordata > Mammalia > Rodentia > Hystricidae > Hystrix > Hystrix cristata. The sequence goes on from PVJO010004170.1 coordinate 55,103, forward strand.
ATTTAAACATATGGAAAACATCACCCATAATCCCACTGTATAAGATTTTAAATGCTTGCAACTCCTTCTGGGCTTGTGTTTCTCCTTTACCGTTGTTTTTGTTTTTATTTTTAACTGCATCATGACTTTTCTCTTCTTTCCTCCTGTTTTTTCTGCCTTCAATACTATCAGTGGTTTAACCACTGTACAAATTAGTATGACATACTTGGCCAGGACACATCCAGTGAGCTTCATTGGTATTTTTTTCCCACCACTTTGTATTTGTTAATGTTCTCTAGGCTGCTGTGTTGGACAATTACCTGTTAAGAGTAATGTGTAAGATCAACTCTGTGCTGATTTCTAGATAGTTGTTTTATCTAACATGATAAAACAATGCTTTTGCATTCAAGAATTTTGAAAAGCTATCAAAAATCAAGAGCCTTGGGAGGATGAGGCAGAAGGATTGCAAATTCAAGACCGGTCTGACAACTTAATGAGAATTTGTTTCAAAAATATTTTTTTTTTTTTAAAGGATTGGAGGTGTCGTTTAGCACTTCCTGGGCTCAATCTTCAGTAACTGAAAAAAAAAAATCTAGAACGTGGTAGGTCCTCTGATCAGAGTATGGTAGAGCAGACACACTGAGGAAGAAATAATCAGTTATTTTGATTCCACATCATCTTTTGATCTCACATGATCTGAGCAATCTCATTTTCTTCCTAACTTCAAAGCTGTTTTGTTTACACTTAACTCCCAGTTGAGCCAACATTAGTATCTCAAATGGGAGAACAAATTACAGACAAAAATCTCAGTTAAAATGTGCTAGACCGCAGTCTGATGGTTTCATGATCGTAGGACGTAACTGCTACTATTCTATAAGCTCCCAAGTTCAATCCTAAGAGAATATGATGAACTCAGATACTGAAAGTTATCAATGCTTCTTATTGATAAAATATACTTATTAGGAATTACAAGTTATTCTTCCCTTGACGGAATGTTTACCTCGCACAGGATCGTTGCTCTTTCTTCTGCCATTCTTAGAGCAGTTGGGTCACAGTCTGAGGGCTGCCACTGTGTCTCGTTTGTCATGTGCTTCTCCTACAGTCCGTTACCTTGCAGTGAGTTTGTTGACTTGAACTGAGCAGAGCTTATTACATCACAATTTGTATAAAATGATCCATACTAAATTTTGTCAGTGTAAGTCTAAGCATGAAATTGAAATAATTTCACTTTGAATCACTGCAATCTTTGACTTTTGCATCTTTTAAAGACAGAGATGATATCTTCCTCATCTTTGTATTCCCAGTAACTAAAATACTGCCAGGTACACAATAGGCACTTACTTGGTGCTCACTGGACTGAATTAAACAGAATTACATTACGTCTCGTTAATATCTATGCTGAGTTTTGCTTCATGTAAACTATGTGCTGTTGCTGAATACTACATGATGTGTTCCAAAATAATGGTTGCTGCACTATAATATGCATTGTACTGAGACACTTAGATTGAAGATCTATTTTTATTTTGTTATCAACAACTTTACACTATTTATGCTCTCATTTTTAGAAGAAAAACATTCACCTTGAAGCTATTTCTTCAGTTTGCTCCATCTAACCTATTAGATGACTTCTTATTGATATGCCTCATCCTCAGCATCAGCACTGGTCTTCTCTTATCTTGCTATCATTCGTGGAGTTTGAGTTTTAAATTATTTTGAGAGTGTTATGGCTTATATCTAGATGTCCCCTAAGGGCCTCATGCACTTAGAGGTGGGCTTTCAGAAGGTGACTGAGTGAAAACGGTTTATTCCTGACTTGCTATTAGAATGTGGGGTCTGGTAGGAAGAGGCAGGTCCCTGGGGATGTGCCCCAGAAGGGTTTCTCTCCCTCCCTAAGTCTTCCCTTCACGCTCCCTGTTTTCTGTCCACAATGCCATGAGTCACTTTTCCTCCCAAGTGCACCTCTGCAGTGCTCTTCAGCCTCAGAGTCAGTAGACGATGGACTGAAACCACTACAAACTGTGAGCAAAATAAACCTCTCCCTTAAACTGTGGATGTTGGGTATTGTGTCCCAGTGATGAGAAAGTGACTAAGACAAAGAGGAATGAAAAATATTTACCTTGACAGGATTATTTTTGAAAATGAAGGATACTCTTCCTTACAGATGAAGGAAGGAGCTAACTGCCACACCACTCCCAGATGCAAACATAAACATTTCTCAGGCTAAACTTAGCTGAAAGCCCTGTCAATGAGCTTTAAGGGAGCTTGAAACTTGGCATAATGAAATCACACCCCTGAGTTTTGCAGAAATGATTGCTGCAGTGTAATATGTATTGTACTTAGATATTTAGATTAAAGATCTATTTTTATTTCTATTTTGTTATCAATTATGCATCTAGAAGAGAAATTCTACTACTAATGAAACCACTGAAATAGATACCTAGAGGAGTAGATGGATCACTTTATTTCTTGTTGGATTCTATATTAGGATTTCTAAAGCCCATCTGAGTATTTATCTGCTATTGTTATTGTTATGGAGTAGTGCACCTGGGGGAAATCTGTAAGAGGAATGAATAGTCCTGATTTCTATATCTGAATCTGCCTTTTCTTGCTGTATGTTCATAGATAAAAAGCTTAACAACAGTATGTGATATGTTCTAAAACAGAGAAAACCTAATTTATGTTCTTAACACCTGTGTCATTCCTTCTAAAAGTAAAACCTATTTCATTTTTTTAAAATAGAGTTATAATTTTATCTTTACCTTCTTGAAAGAAAATGGACTTATCATATCTTTTATAGATAAGCAAACAGACAGAGGTCAGGTACAGTGGAAAGTACCACTTCTGGGCCCAGACTCAGGTCAGAAGTAGGCTGAGTTGTTGGGACAGCAGCGGTCACCTGAGTTGCTCTAAAGTAAACACAGTGTCCAGACTTTTTGAGAAATGTGGACACACTGGAACTGATAAAACTGTCCATTGGCCTTCTAGCTAGAATATGGGGGTGATTTTGTAGACAGAGAGTCTGGGTTGGGATGAAAACTGTCCGGAGTCCTGTGTTTCACATCAATGTATTATGAAGTCGAGAAGGGGAATTTCTTAATCCGGGCTTTTCACTAACATGGTGGTAAATGGATTCAATTTACTTTAGTTCAAGCATAGAAGAATTACCTTGTGTAATGTTGTTGTACGTCTCTGAGCTATAATTTTCCCTGACTGTAAAGTGGGTGTGATGATGGTGTAGAACAGCATGGAGCCTGAAAGCAGAACATGACTGTGTGTTCACTCCCTGAGTTGTAAAGAACTTCACAAATGTGAGTTATGAATGAGCGGAGGTGTGCCATGAGAGGCTACCTCTCGAAAGGTCCAGATGGTAGCATTCCTGTGGTTTAAAAATAGCACCATTTGTTCATTACCATTTTTATATTTAATAAAGCAATATTTTAGTTATAATGATATAAAATGCTTTCATGGGATGTGTTGAAGCTATTTTCACTTTGAATTAAAAGACATGCAGCTTGAAAATACTTTTATAGTTCCTAAACTGGCCCGCATGCAAAAAATACTTATGCAGCATTTTGGACCACTTGGATTAGGACTGAAGGATTGTCTACGATGCCGTGTGAGAGTATTAATAACATGGCCGTTAGCATTTTGCCCGCTGCCCATCGTACTAAGTTTACAGTTAGTCAGGAAGGGAAATTCTTCAAGAGTGCTCAAGCCCAGAGGAAAGTGGTAGAGTCTAAGGGGCCTGAACCCTCAGCCTGCTGGAATGCGGGGCCACTGGGGATGGCCCAGAGCCTGAGGCCATTGTACAGTCTGCTGGTGAGTTCTGCAGGGTTCAACCTGGTGCCAGGAAATCCTGTCACGTGTGATATGGATAAAACAGGACAACACAGAAAACATGATGTTAAATGTGGTTAAGCAGACACAGAAAGACAAATAGTATGCACTCTCATTTACACGGGGAATCTAAAAAAAAGAACAAATTCATAGAAGCAGATAGTAGAAAGGTGATTACCAAGCACTGTGGGGAGGGTTTGGGGAGATGCTAGTGAAAGGCTGCAAAATTTCAGATGGGAAAGAGCAAGGTGAAGAGATCTGCTGTATAGCGTAGTGACTATAGTTAATAACCATATAGTGTATTCTTGAAAGTTGCTGAAGGAAGATTTTAAGTGTTCTCGCTACAAAATAATAAGTATTTGAGGCAACACATATGTTAATTAGCTCAACACAGCCATTCCACAGTGTATACATATTTCAAAACAACATCTGTAAAGTAAATGTATAAATTTTGTCAATTAAAAATAAAATAAATTTGAAAAATACTGGTTTAAACATACTTTAACTGTACTGTTTCTTACAGAAGTTCTCCTCCCAAGGCATTTTGTAAAAGTCCTTGCAGCAGTGGTCATTAATATGTAAGGCTTCCAAAGCTTATTGTGAACCTTTCCTTTCCCATGAAGCACTTGGAGAGTGTGCCGTTCCATGGAACACACTATACAAATGCCATGCTCACTGTCAGACAAGGCATAAGATCAAAGCCTTCATCCAAGGGGAGGGTGTCCGTACAGCTTCTGAATTTGACCTCTAAGCTAGTCTTCTATTTTAAAACTCTGCAGTTCTAAATAGATTCCCCTAGCTCTCACGGTTAGAAAATTGGCAAGCGATGAATGAAATACACAGACTCTTGCTTGAGAAAACAGAGAGATCTGTGATATATGTTTTCTATTATTTTTCTGAAGGTTTAAAACATATTCCTAAAGTGCATAGTGTTAAAAGTATAATATTTGCTTACAAAAAGACTTTCATATTAAAAGAAGAATGTACATATAAATGTAAACCTTTATTACAAACTGCTTGTAAACAACAACAAGAAGAGCAAAAACACAGTCCTTAGGCTATCCAAGGAAACTCGGGCTTGGTTCCCAACCTTCTTTTCTAGTTTTTCCCGTTCCTGCACTCCCACAAAGCAGACATCGCCACTCTGCTCCGGACAGCGCTGCTCTACTTCTGCCCACTTATTGCACTCATGCGCCTTCCAAGCCGGGCTTTCAAGTCATCCTTCTGCCTCTTGTCCCGGCACTGGAGTCAGCCCAGCTCCTCCCAGTGTCACGCCAGTACCACAGAAGTATTTCCCTTACAGCAAAAGTCACCTTTTATCGGGGATATTTATTCATGTGTCCCTGTCTCAACCCGTGCCAGAGCATTTTCTTCTCTATCTTCATTGTTGGGGAAATACCAGGTATGAATGGTTAAGTAAAGTTAGACAACCCTTTATGGAAATTTTAGAAAAGAATGTTTAAAGCTCTAGACACTTAGCATTATAACAGTAAAACTCATAGACTTTGGATTGAATTTTAAGTCTGTGTGTATGATCATTTGATTAGCTGACTTAATTTCTTCACCTATGAAATGGGATGATTACAGGCATATGCCCTTTTCACAGAGATAATAAGATTAATGAGCTAAGATCTATAAAATAGATTGATACTCTCAAATAAAATAACTTGGAATATTACAATTCTTATTATTATTAAAAGTAGTTAATATTATAAATTATGACATAACTGTGATAATAGCCAATAGTGATTTATGGTGCCATAATAATTCTTGTAAAGCATCCTGAGGGGTAATAAAAACCACAAGAGTAAAGGTTGAGTGGTTGTGATCATATACACCTAATACAGAGTTATTGCCTCATAATTCAAAATCTCTATGCCTTTTATTCTTTCCGGTTATAAGCTGCCCACAGGATCAGGTTGGCTTTTCAAGTCCTATTTAATTGGTAGACTCTCAGTATGTGTGGCTATGTCCTTGCTTAAAATAATCAGAGAGTCTTGGAATATTGGGGATTAGGAAAGACTATAGACAACTTCTGAAGCCTGGCTTAGACTCACTGGAGCATTACTAGCCTAAAAAAGAACTCACAATTTGAGTCTTGAGCGTCAGCATTTTTGGAGAATATACTGTGTTTTAATGTGAGAGTCTTGGGTCTTGTCCAGATTTCCGTCTTACAGAAATAGATGGATGTACAGAGGTGATACACATAAATGTCCAGAGGTGATGAGCAGACAGAAAGGCTGGCTGTTAAAACTAGGTTAGGGTCCAATTCCTCTGATGCTTGTGCTGTCTTCATTATACTAGAGATAGCAAAGAGTATCTAGCCCAGATGTCCACTCCGATAGATCAGTGGTGGCTTCCCAAAATGCTCAGTGAGAAGATTCCCCACACTGCACATGGCAGGACAGTATGTGCTGACTGCTATCAGCATCCAAGCTGGAGGTGAGACTCAAGTGTGTGGTGTACAGGATTGATGAACCTCTGACCCTATGCTGCACATTTTTAAGCTCTGTTCACTTGCCTGTTGCATCCCTCTTATCCTTAGAGTTTTTATGTTGAGTGGAAGTAGAGGTGGGGAGTGCCCATTGTAGTATATCATGCTTAAACTTTGAGAGCAAAGAACATACAGAAAAGAGAGGCAGGCAGACAGATTCATATTCTCTCTCTCTCTCTCTCTCCCACCCCCCCTCCTTTCTTGGCTGAGATATGATCATCCTAAGTAAGATCCTTGGTCAGCCCACATGTTTTTGCTTTCTCTGTACCCTTTGGCTTATTGCTCTATTGTCCAAAATATTTGTAGTATTTGTGTAAATAGACCTTTTCATAAAACATTGATTTAACCCCAGGGTATTGGACGGGGATATTTCTGGCCTCCTGAAGCACTGTAAAGCTTTCTGTGATGAAAGAGCATTTTTTTAAATGTCTAATCTTTTGTGGATTAGTACTTTGTAAAATACTATAAATGATGATTACTAGAAAAAAATGAAATAAAAAATTCAAAGACACATAAAAGTGCAAACTTCAATTTAAAAAATAATTATATTCAACAGACACAATTCATTCATAGTTGCTATAGTTTCTGAGTGGTTTTTCCCTGTTTTAGTAATGATCCTATCCCAGACTATGTAGAACAGTTCACAGGTCGGCACTGGCCCGTGGAACACACTTTGAGGGGCACTAGTCTAGAGCTTGTTTTTCTATGTCCACGTCCACGGTCAGGGTGACAGCCTGAATGTTCTCACGCCGTAAGTCTTGGGGAATTCCTGGTGTCTGGGCACCCAGAATTGCTACGCACCAATTTCTGAGGCTCTGCGGCATACATCTTATCCAACTGCTAGACTAGAGAGGGTAGCTCATTTGTGAGTCCACCATCTGGGGCACTGAGCAGCTGTGTTCTAGTCTGCAGTTCGTTCCAGCGACTTTGGGAAGGCTGCTGTCCTTCGGGGAGTGCTGTGGTTCCCTCGGGGGTCACTAAACTTCTCTGTAAAAGGCCAGATAGTACATAGTTCACATTTTGCTTTTCAAATATACTATCTGTTACATATTCTTCTTCTGGTTTAATTTTTATACCCCTTTAAAAATGTGAAAACAGCTCTTAGTTTAGTAGTTACCCAAAAATGATGTGGGTTGAATTTAGCTTCCATGCTACTTAGCTGTGGTTTATCAAACACTGATTCATCTCTGGCTCGAACTGGGAACCTGGCTCTTTTTAATTCAATGGTACTGATATCTGTTATCGATTGCTGTGTAAAATTCCTATATCCAAACTTATTTATTAGATGACAAAGCAGCATTTATTATCCTGCAGTTCTGAGGCAGAAATCAGGAGCAGCGTTTCTGGATGCCTCTGATTCTCGGTCCGCGAGGGTCAGTGGAGCTGAACTCTGGGGCTGCCGTCCCGTCAGAAGTCTTGTTTGGTGGGAGGAGCCACTACTAAGACCACTCACGGAGGTCTCCGCAATCCTTAGTCTCCTGCCACGTGGACTCTGTGTGTTTGCTTCGTGTATAGCCGCTAATCTCCCTCACAGCGAGTGATCCGGGAGAGCAATAGAAATTGAGCAAAACAGAAGCACAGGGGTTTTTTTTTAATCACCTAATCTCAGAAGCAAGATCCCATCACTTCTGTTGTAGAAACCAGTTAATCAGTTCTGCCCATACTTAAAGCATTTTCTCAAGGAATTAAATACTAGATGGCGGTAGTCATCAGAGGCCCTCTTTGAATTTGCCTAGCCCAGTAGCCACGTCTGGCAGGATATGCACCATCCAGCTGTGATTCTAAAATACCTATTGGCTTGTACTATAGATTATTGCGTAGTTATTCCAAGCAACACTATGACATACGTGAAGATCAGTTTGAAAAGCCCATTAGGAATTTTCATTTTTGTATGTTCAGGTATTATATAAAAATTCTTTCTAAATTTTTAAAGATAATGGAATTATTTCTGTATGCAGTAGACTTAGGAGGAATTCATGACAGGAAAAATGACTGAGAAATGAGATCTTGGAATAGTTTTTCAATCAATGCTAGTACTACTCCCTTGAATAGCTTTCTGTGTTTTCCCTATATAATCTAATTTAATCTTTACAACAACTATCTGAAGTAGTTTAATTTGATCCCTTACATACAGATGGAGAAATGGAAGCAGGCATAAGTACCTTCATCTAAATTATACAGCTAACAGATGATGAAGTCAGGGTTCAGAACTGGGCATTCTGATCACAAATATCTAACTGTCTTCAGGACATAACACAATCACAAGATCCAAACACAAATGGATGACTGGGAATAGTCTTTATAATGCCAAGATGCCAGGGAGAATGCCATATCAAAATCTTCTCTGAAAAAAAACTGTTTAAGGTGGACATTGGCCCTAGTGATAGTGAAAATAAATAAAAACAATTGCTACTTTAGTATTATTGGTTTTCTGCTGCGCATCATGTAGAAAAAACAAAGTAAATTTATTTATGCTTCTTCAAAGGTGCTTTCCTAGGAAGGTGCTCACTTTTTTCTGATTCTAAATCTATACTCTTCTATAGATCAGACTCTTACTGTTATCGTCCCAAAAGAATTCTTACTCTAGAAAGCAAAGATTCTAGTAGCTGAGGTGCCTGAGAATATAATCTTGTTTTCAGTGTTGATAAGCAGTTTATGGAATGATGTGTGAGTTCTTAATCAATATTACCACGTAGAATTGCTGAGGATAAAACTACTTGGATTGTAAGCTGTTAAAAAAGAATCTAAAATATATTCTTAACTTTTTTTACTATATTCAAGAACTTTTTGGCTATACAGATCTTCTTTGATTAAACTGGTATTCATTTAAAAAATAATGCATGTAAACATCTGTTTGCCTGAGTACCGAGGCTCTGCTAGTGACATGATTAATGCAATAGAATTAACAAGAGTTATTCTTGTTGTTGTTGTTCTTTTTTTTACAGAAATTTAGGTAAAATAATTAGAGACTGTTGTAAAAGAAACCCAAACTCAAGACAATAGGCAGATGACAGTGAGGTCAAAAGAACATAGGAGACTTTGTTGCATGTCAGTGCAATTGGACAGTTCTGCCCTTTCGTGGAGGAAGTACTAACGCTCCCTCGCCAGCCTCTTAGACCACATTGTTTAGGAAAGAGGCAATCTCAAAAGCAGTAGTGCCTTTGTGTAAGAGATTAGGAGACAGGCAAAATGGAATAATGGGGTGCGTATTAAAATCTGGCATACAGGTGATATTTCATTACCATTTGTAAATGAATAACTAAATGATTAAAAAACAAGGCAAAGGTTTAGATGGTGAGTGACGACAGAAATAACACATTTTAAATCATGACTTTAATGATAAATCCCGGGATATATCAATGTTTTCTTTTGGACCATGTGACTCCATGATAGAGAAGTGATGACTCAGGATTCGATTGCCTAGATTTGAAGCTGGTATCAGAGAAAAATTAGTGAAGCTCCATCAATTCCAATTTTCTCATCAGTAGCTTAATGATAATATCTATGATCTAAGTTAGTGAGTTACATGAAAGAGGGAATGACATGTAATAGTCATTTAAGATAATTTTTCTCTCTGAATTCCCCTCTAGTAAAGATCTTTAGACTTCTCTTCATAAACTATGGGTTACTTCTGCTGTCTGTTTTTAGTTCAGTATTTCCATGGTATATCTTCAACCACTATAAGACTTTTTTCTCCATGAGATATTGCTGAGGAATTCAGCCAAAAAATGGCCTAGAATTCCTGAACTCCTAGGAACGAATAAAGCCCACACTGGAGATCTTTCCAGTCACACAACTCAAGAGCAGGAGGGTGGGTTAACCTAGCAATGAGGTGAGTTAACCCCACGTGTTAATGTTGAGATGTGGAAGAAGTATAAATGCCATCAGTGTAGGTGTAGGGTGGACCAGGAGTTGCCACAAGTGACATTTGCTTCTGCTGGAACCTTCCTTGCTTAATGGGATCAGGCTGGAAGTCACTCAACCTAATTCTTTTTTTCCTCATTACCCAGAATAAAGTCAGGGAAAGGACATTAATCTATATCCAAGCTCCCTAACTCACAGCAAAAACAGCTGAAGTCTAGGAAAATACTCAGGAGCATAGTTAGTCAAGGCAAGAACCTAGGCCTCTCACATCTTCAAAATTGTCTTTTTGAACACGAGTACCGGATTTGCTGGCCTAATTAAATTAATTGTACGATAAATTCAGCAATTCGCTTTCAATGTCATATAATCGCATGTTCACAGGTATCTATTTTCCAGGGACCCAAAAGTGGTATGCAGGACCTCATGGAGGGCCTCTAAAGAAACCCAAATGAAACAGTCTCTTCTGGGGAGACAACCGTGGGCACGCCTTAACCATCCAACCAGGCTCTCTCTGTGCATCAACTTCTTACCACAAGCCTTTCATTTCTTTCCTAATGGCTTTTGCACAGTAAGAAGTACACTCATCAATAATGCACATTCTTCAGGCATAGTAAAAATGTTTGTGAAAGGCTATTAATGCAAAAACAAAATGCCCACATTGCAAAGACTAATCCTTAGCTTATTTTAACATTTTTTCTCTTGAAAGTACTTAAAACTAAGTCTGCATTTAAAAAAAAATCCAATAGAAAAAGGTTAGGGAAAAGACTAGCAAGCGTGCACTCATTTGAAAGCTTTAGAAGTTCAGGAGTTTGACCAATAGATAATATTGGTTTCTTTGGTTTTAAAAATAACACCGCTAATATTGGTTGGAAGGGTGATAAAAATATTCAAACACTCAAAGTTTTCAAAAACGGCGAATTTTAACTATAGAGCTATAAAGCCCCAGAAAAGTGGGGTGTATGATGGAAAAAGTGACAGACCTTTAACATTATAGTGGTGATGGTTCCATTATAATGAGAGAAACTATTGCTTCAAACCAGAACAGCTATATTCTTCTCTCAGCTTCCACAGTCCCCACACCCCTGGAGTACCATTCGAGACAGTGATGAACTGTGGTCTCAATTCCCTTATTAGCTGTAAGACCTAAAAATTATATGTGCAATTAAAAGGCAAAATGCTGATATTACTCATAGGAAGCCCTTTGTACATTAGCAAGGTACAAAAGTCTGCTGACACTTTGCAACAGAGATAGTCAGCAGGGCAGAAGATTAATAGAGCCTCATAAATTTGCAGGGTGAATACAGTAGATGGGGCAGAATAAGCATGTTGTGTTAGAGATAAATAAAGGGCATGGTCAGCTTGACAAAACATTTAACAAGGAACACAACCAGCCCTTTCACACAATTTGCTTGGCTGGCATTAGTCTGTTTTATATAACTGCACATAATTACCCACAGCAGTTGCTGCTCATGTCACAGAGGCCTCCAGCATGACCCAGAGAGGGAACATGGGAAACCACCCATTTTGATGGGTTACACATCGTGTCACACAGCCCTGTCCCGTTACTTTTTGCAATCAGAGGCCTTGATGGCTAAGTGGCGTCTTATCCCAGACCAGTGCTCTCATGGGGTTAATAGGCTGCATTTTCATTTCTTTGTGCTCAGATTTTTTTTTGAATGAACACAAGGGAAAATATTAATTAATATTCTGCAGCAAAAAATACAAGAAATATCTTTTAAGGTTACTCCTCATTATTATTTCTGGGATTTCTGTAATAGGAAATGTTTTTGTTTTTCAAATACACGTTTAATTAATTAATTAAACGAGCTCTATTCACACTTTGCTTGTTATTGCCAGCTAAGGAAATGCTATCTTTCCATATGTTGATTAGATATAAGAGAACCTCAAGTAATTTCAAATTTACATTCTCATTTAATTCTGAAGAGAAAAATCTTATTTTATTACCTCTGTATGAAAAGTGACATGAAAACCCCTCTTGGGAATAGCCTATCTTGCCAAAAAAAAAACCATTTCCTGGTTTCAGTAGAACTTATCTCCTAAATTTCATTCATTAAAAAAGACCTAAACTTTGGTTAGATTCCATGTTTCTAAAACATGTAGCAAGGCTCATTTCTATGTAGAACGTGAAATACTTTCAAAGGAAAATTTGACTTCTAAGAAGCTGGACAGGTCAGAGAACAATGGTCACGCTATGCTGTCATACCTTTTGAGACAACAATGCTGTGAAGTAAATCAGAAGATTGACCACTGCACGGTTTCTCTTATATGAGAAGCCCAAAGTGTACATAATTGAAAGAGCAAAATAAAAGGTACAGCATGTGGAACACGGAGATAGATCTTTTGCAAATGGGAAGGGGACCAAGAGATGGAGAGAGGGGAGAGGGTGAAGAAGGCGAGGGGAGCTAAATAAAATTAAAAAGTGTGATATACATAACCTAACTCCCCGTGATAAATGTAATCTATATACTACACATATGTGCTAATTAAAATTTTAACAATTAAAAGAAAAGCTCCCCAAGACTTTCTTATGTGAGAAGATCCAAGAGATCACCAGGGAAATGTGCAGAGACCAGTTAGTACAGTCCTGCTGAGCTAGAATTCTGTTTAAGTTTTAGAGAACTTAGTCTCCTAATCAATCTCTCACTCATTTGTGTGCCAGATTTCACATTGGAAGAGGAGTCTGGCTAAAGATTGGACGCCATAATAGAGATCTTCAGAATTGGATGATATAGAGACTAACTACCCAAGGAAATTGTTCACTAATTTCCTTGATTAGGAAATTAGTGTGTATTTGGGAGATTCCAGTGTGTTTTAACTCCTTCCATTTTCTCTGACAGAATTGACAGATCTAGGTATATGGTGACCCTCCTTGGGGTCAGCTTGCTAGCCATTTAGATTTAATAAACTCCAGATTACTGTAAGCTCGTTTTGTGCTAAAATGAAAAAGAAAAAAGTTTCTTTTTCCTTTCTCTGAAGGACATTATGGGCCTTTCTCTTGGGAAGAAGAGCACTGTCCCTTCCTAGAAAAATGCTCCTGTACATGCCCTGGAGCAGTGATTTATATGGATTAGCACTCTGTCTAAATTTAGGAGCTGCGTTGAAGCACTAAGATTAGTGAGTTTGGTTACTTAAAAATAAAAGGACCAAGTTTCAGTTTTCAAAACTGAAAGACCAAGGAATAAATGGAATATGATTTGAGAAAGTATTTAGCTTTTAAAGCTTATTGCTAAGGTGGTCGTTTTTATTGTATAGTCCCTCAGCAATAAGCTTTAAAGAAAGGAAGAATCCAGATATGGAATCCAATGGAACATTTATTTGGCCCCAAGTGCATCTTTTATAGCGTAGCAGATGAACCTCCAAGAACCCGCCCTCACAGTGACAGAGAATTATGGCCACACAAGGCTCCTTGTTTATAGATTTCTCCTCATACATACTCATAAGCAGCTCTAGTATATACCTAGGGTGTTGTTTTTCATGACATGATTTTCTCTACTGCTGTGGTCTAATAAAGTAGTGATCACTTGTTCTGATCCTACTTAATATTCTGCATCTTCTCTTCTCTCCTGGGTGAATTGAGAGTAATCTGTTACAATGGTTGATCTTTGGGCATTGACTTCCAGATGAATGTCTCTGGATCTATGAAATGTTGTACAACTGATATCCACGAGAACCCTGTAAGAGACTTTGGGTTGCAGATACATCTTAGTGCCCTACTTAACAAGAACTATACTTTAATAGAACTCCCACTTCCAACTTCCATATTCTGTTAATAGTAAACAAGCCTGAATTCTTTGAAAGCCTCTTTTTTTTCTTTTAAATTTATGAACTAAATAATGCACCCTCACTAAGGGAATAAGCTTGCCACAGACTTATTGCAAGTAACATTAAGGAGCCGCAGCCATTCACATGTTTAAATAAGGTTGGTAATCAGGCTGTACATTGTTCACCATGTCCTGGATCCTCTTGGCAAAAGCTTCATCTAAAAATAACATGACATTCCATTTACAGGAGACTGAGCACTTGCTACTTCAAGATGAATGGCATTTCAAGACCCGAGTCCTTTGTTAACCCTCGTAATCTGCTGCAAATAAAACCCTTTGACTAAGCATTTGGGATGAATAAAAATAAATCTCTCATGACATTAAACCCCATAAAAATTAGGAGTGTTCTGTCTTTTTCTCTTTCCCTCCTGTGCAGACACGCATACATAAGCATACACATATACAAACTATAAACAGAACTAATGCTAATTGTTGTCAATAAAAGGTGTTAGATGTAGAAGAAAAAAGTTGATATAATTTATGATATTTAATGAGCAGAAGGAAAATGTACTTTATATGTTGTATGCGATAAAGCCTGGGAAGTACAGACTTTAAAACAAAATAGTAAATGATCACATCAAACGTATTTTCTATCATTGAGATCTGAAAAGTAGAATTCGATGTTTGGAATGGACCTTGCATTAAACTAGTTATCTTTTCATCTAGTATGGGGAAGCCTTTTAGAATATTCACTCCCAAATTTCTTGGTGGAACATCTCCAGTGACAAAGAATTCACTATCTTACAAAGCAGCCCTTCACATTGTTGACAAGCTTGGTTGCAACTTCTTTCCACAGACTGTAGGATTCTGTGACCAGGTGACTAGATTTGTTTAGATTATTTTGTGAACTTGTAGAGACTTCTTTTTCAGCCCAGGAGCAAAGGCTCCTACGGTTAGGCATATGCCTTTGTCAGTTTTGTGCTGCTTGAACAAAATACCTTAGGACGAAAGATTTATAAAGAGAGGAGCTTGCTTTTACTAACAATCTTGGTGACTGGCAAGTGCAAATAGCACAGTGCCAGTGTCTGGTGAGGCTCCCTGATTGTATGACACATAGTTGGGAAGTAAAAGAAGAAGCAGGAATATGCAAAAGAGGCCAAGAAAATGAAGTGGTTTTGCCTCGTAACAACACACTCTCAAGTAATTTATTTATAAGGGGAGGGGAACAAGTTGGTAAATTGATTATTTTAGTACAATGTGGTGAGGACTCTTATACAGGATTTAGTAGGAATGTAGATAAATACCAATATAAATGTATATCTAAGTAAAATTACAGGAGAAAGTTTTTAAAGATAGATAACGTTTCAACACCTTTGCTCACAGAATCCTTTTACTATGGACTCTGTGAATGTCTTTCAGTGAGTATTTCTCAGCATTCAATCAAGAGATGGAAGATTAGAAAAGCAGGCAGAATCTTGGAAATTTGGTATTCTGAATGCTTCCTAATATGTCCAATATTATTAAGCGATTTTATGCAGGCAAATAATGAAATAACGTTGTGCTTTGTAATATAATTTTCTGAGAGCTGCATGGAGAGTTGGTATCATCCAGGAAGGAAGTGAGGAGGACTTGAATTGTGCTGGAAGGAAGAACAGCTATGAGGAGGAAGATCTGAGAAATACGTAGATAGAAGCCACAGTAACCGGCGTCAGTAACCGATAGTGTGTCAGGGCGACTGGGGAGAGGGAGGCACAGCAGTGTCTTCTTTAAGGGGCTGGGGCAGTCCCAGGACCCAGGAACCAGAGGAGAGGTATGTTTTGGAGAGGTAGGCAGAGGAGGTCAAATTTGTGTCTGTGGAGTCTAAGGTGCCAATGAGATACCCAGTTAAAGAAGCCAAGCAAGCGATTGAATAAATGCTCAGTAGAATTCTGTAGACTGTGGAATAGCTGTCGGAGTCCAAAGTGACAGCTGAAGTCATGGGTTTAGATAGAGTTACCAGGGACAAAGTATTCAGAGGGGTAAAGAAAGCATAAGACTGAGAACCAAGTCCTCAGAAGCAAGTGAAGCTTCCCCAAGAACCTTCCTCAGAAGCTTCCCCAAGAAGCAAGTGAAAAAAGTTGCTTAATGTTTAGCACCAGAAAGGTTAGAGTAAAACTAGGGGAAAAATATACTGAAGTCTTAGTATAAAGGCAAGCTTAGGAATTCCTGCTTGCTTTTCCCATAACTACTTCAAAGGAGCTCACTCTGAGCAGGGGGAGGGTCATCATTCAGATATATAGATGACTGTTTCAGGCCACATGGTCTTCCATCCAGGCACAGTCAGCTATGGGCTGGCCCAGGTCCTGAAAGGGGGAATTGGGGTGAGAACCTTTTCTGGATAGGTCAACAGTGACAAAATAGATCTCTAGACCACTTTATTTTTCAATTAGAGATCCAAGATTTAATATAGAGAAGTAGCAGCAGGTGTTATTAAGGGTTGGACTGTGTTGTCTCATAATTCATATATTTAAATTTTAACCTTCAGTACAAATAGGGTTATTACAAATGCAGTTAGTTAAATGAGGAAGAAACCATGTTAAAACAAGGCCCCCGTCCAATATGACTGGTGGCCTTGTAAGAAAGGGAAGTTTGAACACAGACCTCCACGTAGACTAGCATCATGTTTCGATGAAGGCAGACATTCAGGTAATGCTCCGACAAGTTGAGGAATGCCAAAGTTTGGCAGAAGATGCCAGGAGAGAGGTAAGGAACAGATTTTCCCTCAACGCCTTGAGGAGGGACAAACTCTGTTGCACCTCATTCTTGTACTTTTATCCTCCAGAGATGTGGAAAACGAATTTCTATTGTTTAAGCCATTTTGTGACACTTTGGTATGGCAGCCCTACTGAACTAATACAAGCACAGATGCTTAACAAAAACACAGAAGGAAAGCGAGCAGCAAGCACCCCGAGTGAACCAAAAACTTGTCCAAGCAGAAGCCCTAAGAAATAAGAGGTGGTTGCTTGGCAACAGAAGGAACTGTCAAAGCAGAAACGAGTCTCTGCCCTGGTGGAGCATAAGGGTACAAGTCAACAGATTTCAGCTGCTGAGGGCAGAATGGGGTACCTGGTAAGTTAGGGGGAGTTAAATCTTGGATCACATTCTGGTCCCTGAACTGTATTTAATCTGAGACACTATGACATACTTCTTTTCCTCTTGTTAAGGGGCCTCATTGTTTACTTTCTAACTCTGAGATCTGGCCTCACGATTAAGAGATCTACCTTCCTCACACCTAAGTATTAAACTCTTTGTGACCCACCTATTTGGTATCCATCACTGTGTAACAAATACTCCAGAACTTAATGGCTTAAATAACAAATATTTGTCTTATAGTTTCTATGGGCTAGGAGTCTGGGTACAGTTTAGCTGAGTCCACGGGCCCCAATTCCTGCCAGTGTTATAGACAAAATTAAATCAGGGCTGTGGAATCATTTCAAGGCTCAATGAGGGGAGGATCCAAGTCTAAAATCACTCATGTTCTTTTTGACAGGATTTGGTTCTTGAAGGTTGTTCCCCCAAGAGTCCAGTTTCTCTCTGGCTACTGTTCGGGGGTTCCATAATTCCCTGTCCAGAGGACTTCTTCACAGAGCAGCTCTTATGAGAGCTGACTTCAAAACAAGCAAGCAAGATAGCAAAAGAGTATGGAAAGGTAGAAGTCTCTCTGTTTTTGTAATTTAATTTCAGAAATAGAAAGCCATCACTTTTGGCAAATTTTATTCACTAGCAACATGTTACTGAAACCAGATGTTGGCGAGATGAGATTGAGCAGGAGTGGTAAAACAGATACAGTGTGTGTCACTTTTTTTTGAAATTATTGCTAAATTAGTTTTCTACTGTTGTTATGACAAACTACTGTAAACTTAGTGTCTTAACACACATTTATTGTTACAGTTGAAACATCTAAAATCTTGAAAGACAGCGTTACAAGAGTACATTCCTTCTGGGGACTGTAGAGCACAATCTGATCTCTGGGGTTTTTCCAGCATCTAGAAGCTGCTGCATTCCTTGCCTTGTAGCCTCTTCCTCCATCTTTGTCTAGAAGCATCTCCAGAGTGTACTTCTCTCACCTCTGCTTCCAATATCGTATCTCCTCCCAGTCTCATCTCCCCGTTTTTTATAAGCACTGAGCCATTGTGATGGAGGCAGGATAATCTGTCTCAAATTCCTTCACTTACTCACACTGGAAAATGCCTTTTGCCAGGTAAGGCGACGTATTCCATTTCAGGGGTTTGGTTCTGTGAACAGCTCAGGAGAACATTTTTTGTCTAGTAGAGTCAGCTGGAGTAAGAAGAGAAAAGATGACATCCGGGAGCTCAGGCTTCAGGAAAAGCGTTTTGTAAATTACAAACTTGTCCATTTCATCATGTAATGGGCTCTCCAGCTCGTGGATGATCGATTCAATCTCTCTTATCAATTGACTTACAGTACAGTAAAGACCCTATAAATAGTAAAGGAGCTAAATGATATCTGAGTCCTCTTATATTTAAAAAAAATACTCCAAATATTAAGTGTAAAGTGTGTACTAGTGTTTGATGATTGATTGTGAGATCAGATTTCTCAAATGAATGTTTGTTCTCCTTTTTGTCCACTAAATGACTGACTTCTGATCAGGTGTTTGGAGTCTCTTATTTTTGCTTAGGTAATTGGAGTCTATGTTTTTAAATCAATGCATGAAAAGTCAGTTGCAAAATTCAGTTCACATGACTACAGAGAGTTGAGCATTGATAGAAAATGGATATTTTATTTATATAACTTTAAATCTGGAGGTTGTTAGGCAGTAAAACTGTCTTTGGATATTATTACCTATTTATAAAATATGTCATTTTCATTTTAGGCTTACTAGGCCTATTATTCTATTGCAGTAAAATGAATACTTTCCTACTCTAAAAATGAAATGCATGTTCATGGGATAAATCGAAATATTTAATAGAAACATGCAAACATAGTGGACTGCCATTACCATATAATGAACAATATACATGCATTAAAAATAATAAGAGGGGCTAAAGCATCAAGTGTGTTGATTAGCAAAGAAATTTCCAAAAATACGTAAGTATCTGGCGATTAGTGACAAACCTTTCACCTGTGCAGCAACTGAATGATTTGAAAGAAGCTCTTAAGACAACAAGGAAAAAGTGGAGTCTATTCTGACGATTCACAAGGTAAAAATAAGTAGATATAGCTCTTATTAAGGAAACCATAAGTTAATTATAGAAGCCAAAGAGACACACATAACTATGTACAGATATATTTGTAATTACAGGAAATTCACCACAGAGCTGAACAATGGCTAGGAGAAGGAGGAAACATTTAAAATTCATTAGGAAGTAAATCATAGAAGAATTTTCTGCTTTTCTTCCAAAGAAGTAGGTTAAATACTCCTTCCCTGTACCCTTCTCCACACCAGTTTTATTGTGGAGCTTTTCAAACATTAGAGACTTGTTATCATTTTTACTATGTTTGCTTTGTCTGTCCACCCACCATCCATTAATTCTGCAAAGCTTCTTCAAAAGAAGGGGCCAGTTACATGTGGGAGATGGTTTACTGGTTGTGCAGAAGGTGCCTTAGATCTGTGATTTCCGGTGTGGGAGGTGGGAGGAGAGAGAGGAGTGGGAGGGTCTCACTCGCCTCCCCGCCATCTATCATGGTCCCTGTTTCCGGAGTTTGTGTGTTGTGGCCGCAGAACTGTGGTAAGAGCCGCAGGCCTATGTAATGTTTTGGCCTCTCATAACTGTCTAGGTCCATGCAAGTATTTCATTACCTTTTTCTCCCAGCACCCCTAACTCATAACCTCCTTTCTGAGCAGAATGTCTACCTCATTGATTCAAGAAAAGACTGACTTCACTGGTGCCTTTACTCTTTAATTGCTTTAGCCTTAAAAAATTGAAAATTTCCTCTCTTATATTAATTTAACCTACTTTTAAAAAAGTCACTACACTCAGGAACCTCTTCTTTTTGAGGTCTTTCCAGAGCTTATGTCCTTACGGCTTTCCTGTTTTCTGGGAACTTTCTTTTATTTGTGCACGTGCACATGTGTGCTTGTGTGCACCTGTGTATTTAAGCCCGTACTGTATAGTTTTCACAATGAAATGAAGCACTTTATTTCAACATGTGTTACTAATTTGACATTTTATTTGTGAGATTGATTTTAAAAACTTGCACTTCCCCTCCATAAAACCCTGTACGGATTCAGTCAAAACTTGCCTGACAGGCCGATTTCTATTCGCATCAGTCTGGGAACTCCTGAGCAAAGGATCGCCACCCAGAAGATTAACACTATCTCTGAACATCTTGTCACAGTCCTTCACCATGAGGACTTGGAGGTAGTTTTAGGGAAAGAAAACTACAAATGGAGTTATTGCTCTCCTAGTCATTTATAAAGTTTTTTTCTGATTGAGTATATAATTATGTCAGTGATTTCCCAGTTTGTTCCCTGATCTATTTCTCCACTTTTGCTGGTCTGCTTTGCATTTGTGGGAATAGATCCCCAAAATTACATTTCACATCATTCCTTGCCTGTAGCTTTCTGCCAGGTTTGGCCAGTGGGAGTTACCGGTGGAAGGCTGGAGAGAGAGAAGAAGGGAACGCACCTCCCCATCCCACCAAACTCTGGTTGGGGTGATACCTTTGCCGGAGCAGTATCTCTTCCTTGGTTTCATTTCCTATCAAACCTCATCTTCTTTTGTGTTCCCTGCAGAAGCAGGACAACTTCTATTTTGTTTCATATGCCCACCATCATGGTCCAGTTCTAAGATCTGGTCATACTTCTCATCTCCATATCTTTTCAGCCTTTGGGATTATGGCATCTTTTGCTGTTGTTAATTTCTGGGTTGCCTCACCGTCCTTTGTTTGGCTTTTTGGCTCTCCCAACACCTCTATATCTAATTCCACATATTACATTTCTTCTACCTCTTCTGTTTGCCTGACTGAACTGTGACTGAAACCATTACAGGGTCTCTCATCTCCTTCTACAAGAGAGCACTGTAGCACTTCGGTGTGTCTGAGAGAGACATACAAAGGAGCTTAAAAGGAAAAAGAGCTTAAGAATTTGTACTGGGTGAAAGAAAAAACCTTACACATAATTAATGAATGTCTATGTGCTCAATTTAGATCATGTCCAGTAGTTCCTGAGTCCAGTAGTTTGTGTTCTGAATGTTTTGTTTTGGTCACACCACTAATCTAAGGATTCCCCAACTCAAACAGATGTGGTAGTCTCACTTCTTTTGAGTGTATTTCTGCATTCTGTACAATGATCTGGTGTTTATCTTAACAGAGTTGAGATGAAAACCAAGTCTTCACCATTATCCCCCAAAGAATTGTGTCTTTCATTCTTGTTTGGCTCCGAAGAGCTACTAACAGAAAATAGTAAGTGCACTAAGGGAAACAGAAACTCTAAGCTAAAGAATCATAGATGGGGAGGAAAAGAGAAAGAAAAAATGGAGTCCAAAGACTGGGCAAGTAGAAGACATGATAGTAAGACGATGCCTCCTCAGGAGCCCCGTCTTGGCTTTGTGTGGAAACTGTTTTCTCAGGCACAGCTTCTGCGTGTCGGCTCTCGGAGATTGGCGGCTCTCCAGTTTAGCACTTCATTTCATACAACAGCTCTAATTTTCAAATATTGACTTGAGAAGTTAGTCTCCCTGGTGCCAGTTCAATTCCTAAACATTATTGCATTTAAAGTTTTGATTATTATAATGTGCTGTTGGGGGTTCCAGTTACCAAGACTAAATTCATCTTTGTGGAATTACTTTTATTGTAGATCACCAAAGGTACCACACCTATACATAGCCTTACATAAAGGATGCTAATCCATTTTACAAATATTTGTATTTAAAAAGTACCTGAATTGCACATATAAATCAAGGATGATGAATGTTATATAACTGGACACATTGTAAATAAAATCGTGTGCTTCCCATTTTGGATGCAAAATATTATGCTTTGAGTATTTTAGAAACAGAATGTTTTCACTAGTCTGACATCAGCAAACACACTCTGCATTTGATCACGGTTTGAGGATGAAGGTGAGGTATATGGCAAAAGGAAAGTAAGATTAACACTTATGACCTGGGAATGGCTTTTTATAAGAAGGGGTACAATATTGATGCATTTATTAAATGTGGAAAAAACTTGATTATTGTCCTAAAGAGCAATACATTTTAATAAAATGCTCAAAATGCATTGATAGAAATTGTAGAAATTGGCATGGACTTTACAGCCACAATTCAGGAAAATCAAGGGAAACTTCTTGAGAAATAGATTGTGTATAACATAATTTAAATGATAATTGTTTCTTTTTTTCCATTTTACTCTCAGGTAGTCCTGAGAGCAAATTATTGAGGAAATGAAACAGATGGATTATTTAATGGAATTATTAATAAAAAGTCATGAATTTCATTATTAAAAATTAGAGTTGGGCAAAATGGGCAAGAAGTGAGGAAGGGCAGTAAAAATAATTGAGCAAAATGGGCAAGAAGTGAGGAAGAGCAGTAAAAATAATTGAAACATTATGTATAAAGTCTTAAACATGTGAGGCAGCATTCCTCCTTGTAAGACTTCACTCTGGAGGGGACATTTTCGGTGGGGGGGACAGCTGGGGATAAGGCAGGTGTGAGAAGCTGAGTCCACAAGCCAAGCTGGTGCTGTGTGAGAATACAAGCCATTGACATACTTTAACTGAGGAGAGCTCACTGGACAAACTCTGTCACACTAATATTCCCCGGGAGGATGGGTTGAAAGGTAGAGTATGGAAAAGAAAACGACCTGAACTCAGAAGCCATTGTAGTAATCCATAGGAGAGCCGAGAGGGGCTGAATTCAGACAGTGGCAATAAAAACAGTAAATGGAGTGTGGCAAGAGATTTAATAAATATTTAAGAATGAAAATTAAAATTGTTTACATTCCTCAAAATAATCCCCATATACAAATAGTTTTAATGCATACCAATAGAAGTAAAACAGATAAATGTAGGCCAGCAACTACTAAAAGTATTTCAATCATTTCACTTGGATCTCATTAGAAAACAATGTATTTCAATAATTTTACTTGGGTTTCAACACAAACTAATCATTAGAAAAGACATTAGCAATATTTCCATTTTGTCTCTTCTCTGTATGTACAAATCTCATCTCTGAATCATTTAGCCATGATTCCATCCTTCAAATGTCTGTCACCACTCTTCATGGCCAGTCCATCCATTATTGTACCATTATTGTACCATTATTGTCCAGAGCATGTTATTAGTTATTTTCCTCTTGTGTTATTCAGAAATTCTATCTCATTGAATAAGGCTTCCACCCTGCTGACCCTTGTTTTTTTCTCTTGTCATACCAAGAATCTAAATTCCATTTTTCTTGGCTATTCTTTAGACACTTAAAGATGATTATAATTTCTCCATTAAATTTTCTTTGGCTAATCATGTACAGCTTCTTCATTTGCATTTTTAAACTATCTGGGTTACCCTTCTCTAATGGCAATGCCCTTTTTGTGTTGTGCTGCAAAGTCCACAGTACTTTAGAGATGGTCACATCAGCACAGGTTTGGGGACTTCCAGACAGAGCTCGGAATTCATAGGTATATCTCAAAGCCTTACCTATTTGCTCCCCCCCCATCAAGTTAGTAACTGATACTGTAGCTTATCTCTACTACCTTCTCTTTGTTCTATCACAGGGTCCCTATATGCTTTAAGATTTCATAGAATTATTATTGGGAACCAAAGAACTTGAACTATCATTAGAAGTATTTTATTTTTATTAGTTTTAGAATTCACTTAAGTCTTCAGAGAATAGAACGGAAACTTTCTCACAAAATCTTGGGTAATGCTTTGACTCCTACCAACTGTAGTAAATGACTCCTTGTGGAAAAATTAAATTAGCATCAGTGCAAGGGAATTCAATCATACAGGGAGCAGGGGAATGCTCAGTTAATCCCAAAATATATAGCTCCAGAGGTAGTAGCTGTCAGACTCAGCATATCAACAACTAAGCAATTTGCCGTTTGACACATCTACCTTTCATTTATCGTAAGTCATTCTTTCTTTCATTCTTGTTTAGCCAGCACATAACTGATTGCCTCTCTCCTCTAAACATTCTCATTTTTATTGTTTCACCCTGAATTCCCTCCAAGTCGTCAATGTATTTCTTTTATCTAAATGCCCCAAACTATTATACAATGATCTGATCATTTTTTGATGAAAATATTATTAATATTAAACATTCCCCAAGCTTTGCTGCTTTTAATTCTACACATGACCTTCAAAAATTTCTGTTGTTACTCTCAGGCAGTTTCCATTCCAGGAGACTACTAAGTACAAGAAGATGTACTTTGTACATCTTTGTTGACTTTCATCACATTTCCACTCCTTTCTTAAGCCCTTCTGGAACCATTTTTCAAGCCTACAATATTGATTTGTTCTGTGTTTGAACCATTCCATCAGCAGGTGTGTAATAGAGTAAGAAACAGATTAAGCAGGGCATTTAAGGCTGGCACATGACACTGGTAGAGAAATCTTTAATAGTGTTGTTTAGGGCTGTTGCTGATGACAAATTTGGTGATCTTATTTTGTAAATAACATGGTATCTCCCAAATATAAGATGGGTTTTAAGTTTAGACAGTATTCTGAAAAGTATATATAATGTTCTTTCAATGGACAGTACAGCTTCTGACCACTCATACCCATCATCGCACCAAATGGCACAGACCGTGCAAGTCAAAGTAGCCTGCCAGGAGGACTCCAGGCATAACCTGGCCCAGCTGGAGAGAGCTCTTCCACGCTCTGCCAGGCACACTAGACAATAACCAACCTGTCATAGGAATCAGTGATGAAAGGATTTCATTTTAAAGCTTGTATTTTGGACAAATGCTTGAGAGAAGTCAGGATTTAGTGATAAGCATCCACAGACAAGAACCAGCTCTTATACACACACGGAAGCAGCCCTGAGGAAACATGGAGCATATGTATTCACCTGGAATCCTCTGCTTTCTGGGTAATGGGAGGTAGACCTTCCGCGGTTTGGAAGGGGATCCAGGGATGGAGGCAGAGGGGAGGGAAGAAGGGGGAAGGAGAAATAAAAAGTACTAACATGTGAGGTGAATATGCACCAACTCCCCAAGATAAATGTATTCATTATGTATAGCAAACATGTACTAATAAAAACATCTTTAAAAAACCCCAGGGGCTGGGGATTTAGCTCAGTGATTAGAGTGCTTGCCTTGCAAGCACAAGGCCCTGAGTTCAATCCCCCAGCACCAAAAAAAAAACAAAACCCAAAAAACAAAATACCACTCATAACACATAAACAAAAAACAAAACAAAACAAAAACAAACTTACTGCAACTGCTATTATCACAGTTCCCCATCCTTCTAGGGCACTAAAATTAGATGTGGAGAACAAGGTTTCTTCCTCAAACTATTGATAATTTGGAATGAAAAATTCTTCATTATAGAACTTCCCTTATGTAATATAGTATGTTTAGCAACATCCCTGACTTCTACTCACTAGATGCCAGCAGCACCACCCGTACAACACTGGCTAAGTTACTTAAATTTTCTAGAGTTCAGTCATCTCATCTGTAAGACAGGAATAATATTTATCTCTTAGGAATGTTTTAAGATTGAAAGATGCTATGTAAAGAATCATTTGGTGGAATTCCACTATGTAGCAAGTCCAGCGTGTATATTAGCTAATCTTCATTTGCTTTAATAGTGTTTTGGGCGGTTTCTCCCTAGAGAGCTTGATGATGTTATTTAGTAAATATTAGTGTATCTTACACTACAAAGTGTAAGTTCAGAACTTCTCAAAAATCTTTGTTAGTTTCCCAAGTCAGATGTCCCTTTCACATGTTAAAATGGAAATTTCAATTGTATGCCTTTATTTATTTATTTTATACAATATTTTTTCCTAAAAGAAGACAAATTAAGAATGACTTGGGTAAGCCAGGTTTTTGTCATAAACAGGCTCTTGCACTTCTGTAAGTAATTATCTGATTTGCACTATATAGTGAAGAATAATAGAGCATTGTGGTTTAAAAAATACACTCTATAATTTTATTTTTCTTTTTAAATATTTATTCCAGGAACTTCTGTTGAATTAATATATTAAATTTATTACCAAGACATACTACTTCAGTTAAGGAGTGAGTTTGTGTTGTTTGTGTTTTTTAGTTCTTCAGATTATTTCTCTTTTGGTTTTTTTCTCTTTGTTACTTCCATTCCCACTCACAAATACTGGAGTCTCAGAGGCTGTCAGTAATCTATGAAGGTTTATCCACACAGAAAGCGAAAGCAGCTAATTAGAGTAAATAATTTGATAGGGCCAGATTGGATAGAAAATTAATTTACAATAGCTGAGAAATGAGTGATGACAGTGTTTTCTAAAATGACCGGTGTCCTGCTTAGGGGAAAAAAAGAAGAGGGGTGAATGTGCAACCATGATACATAGCAGCTTACTCATTTAGAAAGAGTCATCCAGAGACATGCCAGAAAGATCTGTATGAAGTCACATCTTAGGGTCTGAATGTTTGTGTCACTGTCAACTCGTATGTTAAAATCCTAGACCTCAAGTTGATGGTGTTACTATGTGGAGCTTCTGGGAGATGCTATATTCCCATTCTCTGCCACTTTTAGATTAGAGGCTCCCAAAGAAGCCCCAAACATCTCCCTCTTTTCTCCCATCACAGGAGGCTGCAGAGGAAAGATGGCCGACTAAGAAGCAGGTCCTTCCTAGGCACTAACCTGCTGGCACCTTGACCTTAGGGTCGCCAGCCTCAGGAACAGTGAGAAATCAACTTCTGTTACTTGTAAACTACTGGTTTGTGGTATTTGGTATAGCATTCTGAAGGGACTAAGACAGGATCTTAACTAGAATTGTTATAAGAAGGGCATCCAATAAATTGTAAGAGGTATTAATTGGCTAGATTCTAAGAACACAAAAGAAGATAAAGAAATGTGCCAAAAGCACTTATGAAAAATAGCAATATCAAGAAATAAAGAATGTCAAAATGGGAAGATGAAGTCTAATATATTTGGAAGCAAGTTCATTTTAAAACCCCTATATTTAATTCCATTCCATTAATAATGCAGCACATGTGGGAAGAAGCATTTGGATGAGAGTAGTACTTAAAGAGATTTAAATATGATCATGATTAAACACCCCCCCTGAAGTAGATATGATTTTGCAACGTGAATCTGGAAGTATAGCCAATGTTATCTAGGCCACAGAACCTGCAAGTCATGGTTATACAGGTAAGATATGAGCTATTTTTTTAACTGTTTTAGAATGACAGTTCCTTCAGTGGGAACCTTAATCAAAAATTGAAATTAATTAGACAGTCTAAGATTTAGAGGCCCCCAGCAAACTACATGGTAGATGTACCAGAGAGCATGAAGAAAAAGTATAAAATAAAAACAGAATTACTTTTAAAACATCAATTAAATTTAAGATATTATGGTAGGCATTGCAGTTATAAAGATGAATAACAATGACAGTGGGATAAATAACAGTGAAGGTAGGATAGAGAAGTTGCAGTTCCTGCATATTAGAAGATAATAATTTAGTGAGTAAAACAGGTATTTTCACAAACCAATAGAAGGGTTGGGGTGGGCTTAATATTCTTTAAAGATAAAGAGTATGAAGGAATTCAGAACCCTAGAGCAATGTTACAGAAAGCAACACACAGAGGCATTTCAGCAGAGCGCTGATAGACAAGGAGTACTTGGAAAAGTAGAGAATGGTGGGCCTTCTAAGGAAGTGGAATGGGTGAAGGTTGGGGGCAGGCCACAGGTGGAAGACAAGCCAGGCCTAGGGGACAGGGTGATGGTGGCAGATGGCCTCTTGGAGGGAACATGACAGAAAGGATGGGTTCTCACAGGAACCTTAACAGTTCTTCTCAAAGACAAAAAGTGATTTCAGTTCGGAGACAAATGTATTCAGAATGATTCACTAGGTAGAAATAACAGTGTTTCCTAAATTCTGTAATTCCCAGTTTTGCTTTCATCCTCCAGGGCTAATGACTATTTGCCACCATAACTTGAGCACCTAACACTACATTTAGTATAAAAGATACTCAATTTTTGTTAAAGGAACTAGTCAATGAATGAGTGAAGAATTGAGTTGTCTATAGTACAGAAAATAAGTGCTCAACACCTATAATTATGTCAAACTAGTTATCACTTATCAAATATATATTGAGCATTTTATTACATCCAAACTTTAGCCATGTTCTGAGAACATGAAGTGAAAATGACCCCATTTCTTTCCTTAGAACTCACACGATAGTCCTCTAAGACTACTTCAAATAACAAACATACTTTGAATAACATAATATAGTTTCTTAAATTCCGTGTTATTCATCTTACCAGTACTTAACTAGAGGCTGAGTGTTTATGGTGAAGAAAATGAAAATAATCTGTACAAGATATTTTATACATCTTATAAAATCAAAAGGTTTAATTTTGATGTTATTCTGGCCCATCTCATTTGGTTTTTTGTTTGATTTGGGTGCTGGGGATTGAACTCATGACCTTGCCCTTGCTAGGCAAGCGCTCTATCACTGAGTTAAATCTCCAACCCTGTCTTGTGTGTTTTATTTTGGGCTTTTCCAAAGATCTATTTATACTAAGGGGTCCTTACAAAGAAGGACTTCCTGAGTATAGCACTGGTTTTTCTTAGAATGTTATTAGAAACACTTCTATTGAAATTTAAACCATAAATATATACATATAAAAGGCTCTCTTGTTTCTATACAAGTGGTGCTCGAGATGAATCCTATTTGGTCATGGTGTATGATCTTGATAATTCGTTGTATTCTATTGGCCACTATCTTGTTGAGAATTTTTGCATCTATGTTCATTAGGGAGATTGGTCTGTAGTGCTCTTTTTCAGGTGGATCCTTTTCTGGTTTTAGTATTAGGGTAATGCTTGCTTCCAGAAATGATTCTGGAAGTACTACTTCCTTTTCAATTTCATTAAAGAGTTTGAGGAATAGTGGTATTAGATTATTTTTGAATTTCTTATAGAATTCGGCTGTGAAGCCATCAGGACCTGGACTTTTCTTTGTTGGTAGGTTTTTAATTACCTCTTCAATTTCATTGGCTGATATTGGTTTATTAAGTGTTTTTAATCTCTTCTTGGTTTAGTTTTGGTAAGGGATGGTTCAACATACATAAATCAATATATGTAACACACCATATCGACAAATTTAAAGACAAAAATCACATGATCATCTCAATAGATGCAGAAAAAGCATTTGACAAAATCCAACACCCATTCATGATAAAAAAAAACCACTACAGAAAATAGAAATAGATGGTGTATATCTAAATTTGACAAAAGCCATATATGACAAACCAACAGCCAACATCACACTTAATGGTCAGAAACTGGAAGCTTTCACACTAAAATCTGGAACAAGACAAGGTTGCCCACTATCACCACTATTATTCAACATAGTTCTAGAAACATTAGCCAGAGCAATTAGACAAGAAAAAGAAATTAAAGGGATAAAGATAGGAAAAGAAGAAGTCAAACTATCGTTATTTGCAGATGTCATGATACTCTACATAGAAGACCAAAAAAACTCCACCAAAAAACTGCTGGATTTAATTACGAAGTTCAGTTGCATTGCCGGATACAAAGTTAACACCCAAAAGTCAATAGCATTCCTATACACAAACAACAAACCCACCGAAAAAGAAATAACAGAAGATATACCTTTCGAAATTACACATAAAAAAATAAAATACCTAGGAATCTATCTAACAAAAGAAGTAAAAGATCTTTACATTGAAAACTACAGTACTCTAAAAAAAGAAATTGAAAGCGATATCAGAAAATGGAAAGATATCCCATGCTCCTGGGTAGGAAGAACCAACATAGTGAAAATGGCTATACTTCCTAAACTACTATACAGATTTAATGCAATTCCAATCAAGATACCACCAACATACTTCAAAGAATTAGAAAGGACCATCATGAATTTCATCTGGAACCAAAAGAGACCCAGAATAGCAAAAACAATCCTAAGCAAGAGGGGAAAGGCAGGGGACATCACAGTCCCCAATCTAAAACTATACTATAAAGCCACAGTGATAACAACAGCATGGTACTGGCAAAAAGACAGACCTGAGGCTCAATGGAATAGAGTGTAGGATGCAGAAACAACTTCAAATGCACTCAAATACCTCATCTTCGACAAAGGACCCATACACCCTCACTGGAAGAAAGATAGCCTCTTTAACAAATGGTGCTGGACAAATTGGCTTGCCACATGCCAAAAACTAAAACTAGATACATGTCTCTCACCATGTACTAAACTAAGATCAAAGTGGGTCAAAGATCTAAACATTAAAGCAGAAACACTAAATTTGCTGGAGAATAGAATAGGAAGAACCCTCGAAGACATAACAGAACCCAAACTGCATGGGAAACAATACAAAGAATCAGTGCTTGGGACCACATGCTATTAAAAAGTTTTTGCACAGCAAAAGAAATTACTGATAGAGCAGGACGAAAAGTCACGGAATGGGAAAAAATTTTTGCTAGTTATCCATCAGAGAAAGGTCTAACATCTAGAATATATAAAGAACTCAAAAAAATTAAACCTCTCAAATTTAAAGACCCAATCCAAAAATGGGCATCTGAAATGAATAAACATTTCTCAGATGAAGAAATAAAAATGGCAAATAAATACATGAAAAAGTGTTCAACATCACTAGTCATTCGAGAGATGCAAATCAAAACAACATTAAGATTCCATCTCGCTCCAGAAAGAATCGCGTCTATTGAAAAATCAACCAATAACAAATGCTGGCGGGGCTGTGAGGAGAAAGGAACCCTCCTCCACTGTTGGTGGGAATGCAGAGTGGTCCAGCCACTGTAGAAATCAATATGGAGATTCCTCAAACAACTAGAACTAGAGGTTCCATTTGATCTAGCTATTCCCCTATTGGGGATCTTCCCAGAAGAATTAAAATCATCATACCACAGAGATATAGGCACAACCATGTTTATAGCAACACAATTTGTAATAGCTAAGTCTTGGAAGCAGCCTAAATGCTCAACAACTAATGAATGGCTAAAGAAAATGTGGTTTTTCTACACAATGGAGTACTACACTGCCATAAAGAAGGATAAACTAGAGTCATTTGTATGTAAATGGATGTTCCTTGAGAATATACTATTAAGTGAAATAAATCAGACACTCATTGGCACACTGGCGGGCCTGATCTCACCCCACTTGGTTGCGAGAGAGATGCCACACAAATGCAAAAAGTGAAATTGAGTCTGCTTTGTTAGCTGGTGATTGAGAGGCAATCATGTGCAAATGCTCTCGACTCTGAGTCTCTGAGTCTGCTCATCCCTTACATATGGTTTAGTACAAAGAATTTTACACAGGCATGTTGTTATTAATCTTATGTCACATTAGTCATACATTGTTTTCTTGAATTCTGGTGGTTTAGAAGTTTCAGACTCAAAAAGGGTTTTATAGTACTAGGCACAAGATAAGGTTTAGGGAGCGTGAGTAAATATAGGATCTTAGTGAGGATGTTTTATTACTATATGGACAAGGGAAAGGGGAAAGGGTCAGGGTCTGAGTGCTGATAAGGAAGGGGGGTGTTTGAGGGTAAGCAGAAGACAGGAGAGTTAGCATTCTTTCTCCAATATGTAGATGTTCAGGCTGTGACTAACAAAAGCATTAAAGGGGTCATCAGACCAAATTTAGAAAGAGAAAAGGTGTGGGGGTGGGCTTAGCTTCTGATTAACCCATCTGGTTCCCCACTTCTCTCTGGGCCAAACTGAAGTGGAATTAAAGTATGCAATTTCATGCCAATACCTTTCTGCTCTTTTGGAGGAAGCTGAGTTCAGTCACTTCTAAGTGCAGTGAGTACTTTCCTAGGGACATTTAAGCCAAAATTGGCCTCGCATGCCTCTTCTTCTCTTTGATTCCAATAACCCAATTTAGTAACCAACACTGTAACATCAAATCTAGATTCTGTCAAAATAAGAGTTTGTTTTTTTCTTTTATGAAGAAGAATGTAAAGGAACGATCTAGAAATAAATTTCTTTGAAGGAAGCTTATGGCCAACATTGTTCGAAGCCTTGCTCCACACTGCAATAGATATGAAGACTCCATTCGAGATCTAGTAAATCTGGAGCTCTTGGAGTGACTCTCTGCAGTCTGTATTTTAACTTGGGACATAAGAATGTACTAAAAAAACCCATCATGTACTATTCTAATGTAAGCTTGTACTTTATCATAAGAGTAGCAGGCTGTTCTTCTCGGTAGCTGTGCCCGAGGGATACAGGAAACAATCTTTGTGTTTACCTGCTTGATACAATGAATAGCCAGATGTGGGCACCTGTGCAAAAGTGTCAAACTGGGATTTTTACCCACAAAATCCTCCTCATAACAGTTTTCATGCATGTTTACATCAGCATCAAGGTGAGTAAAATGCACCCACAGCATTCTTCTGTTATATAAATATGTTATTTACCATAGTGGAGTGTGGGTGTGACTCACACTCCACTGTGCCCAGGGAAAGAAAAAACCCATCTGTGTATTCACCCACTTGGCAGACAAACAGCAAAGTGTGTCCTGGAGTGCCAAAGCAGCAGCAAGTGAATTTTACCCATGAAATGTTCATTGTCAAGTTTCTGTGTATTTAGGATTTGTTTTTAAAAAGTTTCCTTTTGACTTTTTTGGTAGAAGTAGCCATGGCTCATGAAAAGCCAGATTTGCAAGTTTTGGAGATCAAAAGTGAATCATCAGATTACTCACGCATGGATGAAGATGATAATGACTTTGATGTTGGCCATGTGAGCCGAATTTCCTGTGACAGTGAAATGGAGCAAGAATTGATCAATACAGAAACAGGGAATGCAGACCTCTCTGCTTCCG
Organism: Hystrix cristata; assembly: GCA_004026905.1. Taxonomy (NCBI): domain Eukaryota; kingdom Metazoa; phylum Chordata; class Mammalia; order Rodentia; family Hystricidae; genus Hystrix; species Hystrix cristata. The sequence continues at coordinate 87,995 of PVJO010004170.1, forward strand.
AAGACAAAGAAAACAGCAATGTGAGTACATATATGGCCAGTTGAAATGGTACGAAATGGTCACCCAACCAAATTAAACCTTCCAACTTTAGAATTAGGTCTGAAAATATACTGAGGATCTTGGCAGGGATGAAACCTATTGAACAGAATGCCAGCACTGTCATTCAATGTTGGAAATTGTTTATAACAAATGACATGCTACAAGATGTTGTGAAATACACAAATGCTGAAATTCGTTCTATATGTATTTATTGTGACACCTCACTAGCTGAACTAAAAGCATTCATGGGCCTGCTCTACTTGGCAGGGATGTTTCATGGTAATCACAGAAATGTAAAGGATTTATGGAAAAGTGATGGGTGTGGGCTTGAAGTTTGTAGAATAACAATGACACTGAGGAGATTTGGTTTCCTTCAAAATAGTCTGAGGTTTAATGATAAAACCACCCACCAAGAAAGAAAAAGAACTGATAATCTGGCTGCTATCTGCTCATTGTTTGAACAATTTGTGTGTAATTGTCAAGTAATTTACACACTATCTGAATTCATGACTGTTGATGAACACCTAGCAGCGTTTCATGGTCACTGTAGCTTTAGACAATGTATGCCAAAAAAACCTTCAAAATATGGCATAAATATGTATGCCCTTGTGGACATGAAGACTTATTACACTTTCAATTTAGAAATTTATCCTGGAACTCAGCCACCAGGTTCTTATTCATATAGTAATAAACCAAATGATGTTGTGATCAGACTTGTTTCTCCCATCTCCTGAACTGATCGAAATGTGACATTTGACAATTGGTTCATCAGTTTCCAACTGATGTTACATTTGTTAACACAGCACAAGTTGACCAGTGTAGGAACTGTATGCAAGAACAAAGCTGAAATTCCAAATGAAATGTTGCAGTTTCAAAACAGAGAATTGTATAGTACAATCTTTGGATTTCAGAAAGATATAATATTGGCCTCTTATATGGCGAAGAAAAACAAACTGGTACTGCTGCTGTCAACACTGCATCATGATGGAAATATTGAGAGGGAAACCTTGGCAAAACAGAAGCCTGAGATGCTAACTTTCTACCACAAAACCAAAGGGGGAGTAGATGTTTTTGATGAGTTATGCAACAACTATAATGTCACTCGAAACACAAAGCATTGGTCAATGATTGTGTTTTACTCAATCCTAAATGTGTGTGGCATAAATAGTTTGATAATTTACAAAGAAAATAACAAGTGCAAAATACCATGGAGAAATTATCTTAGAGGATCGGGACTGGAACTCATAAGAGATCATTTAAAGCAGAGGAAAAAACAAAATATTTCTCCCCAGGGAACTCCACAAAAAAATTGTGGAGCACACTGGTGAGCTGACAGGTGAAAAGGGAGGCCCAGCACCACAAAGACTCACTACAACAAGAGGAAAACTAAAAAGATGTCAGTTGTGCCCTACAAAAAAGGACAGGAAAACAAAACAAATGCGCTATCAGTGTAAGCGATATTTGTGTACGGAACATGGAGTTTTCATGTGTGAAGACTGCACTGGGGCTAACGGTTGAAGCAAAGATTATTTCTGTGGTAGTCTTTCATTTGTATTTTCATTGTAGTTTACAGGAATTCATTTCTAATGTTATCTTTTAGGTTTTGTAAGCAAGTACACAGCTGATGTTAAAGTGTCGATGTCTATTCTAAGCACTCATTACATATTTGGTATTTTATTGATATCTTATTTTCTTGCCAAGTGCACAGTATACAATATAATAGGAAGCACCTACAAAAGAGGAAGACAAGAAAGGTGACACGAATTGCCTGCTACGCAGGAAAGGAAAGTAAACACATGTGCTGTCAGTGTAAGTGAGATGTGTGCATGGAACATGCAGTTATCATGTGTGAAAACTGCCTCGGGGATGTTGATTGAAGCAACAATTATTTCTGTGGTAGACTTTTGTCTGTATTTTCATTGTAGTTCACATAGGAATTTATTTCTGACATTATATTTTAGGTTTTGTAAGTACACGGCTGATGTGAAAATCTGGGTGTTTACTCTAAATGTGCAATACATATAAAAATTTTAATACTTGATTTTATTGATATTTTATGTTCCTATTAACTACACATGGTATAACAGAATAAGAACCTCCTGACAAAAGAGCAAGACCAGTGAGATGTCAAGTATGTCCTACAAAAAGGCCAGGAAAGCAAAACTCGTGTGCTGTCAGTGTAAGTGATATGTGTGTATGGGATGTACTGTTGTCATGTGTGAAGACGGCTTTGGGGTGATAACTGAAGTAAAGATTATTTTTGTTGTACAGTTCTATTGGTATTTTCATTGTAGTTCATAGAGGAATTTATTTCTGTTGCTATTTTTGGACTTTGTACACCACAAAACAGTCAATGTTGAAAATGTTCATGCTGTTTATAAACACTCAAAAATATTAAAAATTCAATACTTATTTTTTTGATATTTTTTCCTGTTCAGGACTCATTGTTATAGAGCTTGTAAAATTAAAATTAATAATTCATGAACTGAAATATTACAAATGACAAATGTGGGTATTATACACCCATGACAATATGCCTTGTACACAGAATTTGTGTTATGCACCCCAAACTCTACCAGATGATTCACATGTGGTAATGCTGAAGAAACATTTTCATAAGGTATTTGAAGCAAGGGGAGGACAGAAAAGTTATTTGATGGAATATTGACCAAAAAGTTTCCAAATTTGATGAAAACCATAAAAACCATCTATCCAAGGAGCTCAACAAACCTGAACTACAAGAAACAAGGAAAATAACATCACAGAATATCATCAGATAAAGGGGAAATTGTACAAATAGCTAGTATGAAAAGATACAATATAGTGAAAATTATCAGAATAATGGAATATTTCTTATCAGAAATAAGGCCAGTGAAAGAAAATATAACATGTTTAATATATAATAGAAAAAGTGTCAATCTAGAATTCTATACCCAGAAAAATACCTTTAAAAACAAAAGGTTAAAAAACTTTTTCAATCACAAAATTGTTGAAAGAAGTAATCACTAAAAAGTCTCATTGCTAGACATATCAAAGTCCTCAAACAGAAGAAAAACGATATCAATCAAAAATATGGATGAATGTAAAGCAGGGAAGAACACCAACAATGATAATTACATCAGTAAATATGTAACATCTTCATATTACTTAAATTAAAGTAAAAGGAAATTCCCTAAACAAAAATAACAAGATAGTCTGGGGTTTCTAACACATGTATAAGTGAAATATATGGCAATATATCAAGACTGGGCAAGAAATGAAAGTATATACTTTTATAAAGTTGTTGTGTCAAATGTGTAATATAACACTATCTGGAGGTAGACTGTGGCAAATTAATATGTATACTTTAAATCACAGTTTAACTACTAAATTAAAGCAAATAGTTATAGCTAGAAAGTCAACAAAGTAAACAAAACTGAATTATAAAAGCAAAATCATTTGACACAAGACAAGTCGAAAAGGAGAAAAGGAAAAAAATAAAACAGGGGACAAATGAAAAGTAATAGCAAGTGATCGTTCTAAACCTAACCATAGCAACAGTTATATTAACTGTAAAAGGTCTGAATACCCCAATTAAAAGGTCAATTGTAAGACCAGATCATATAAAAATACATGCTGCTTTCAAGAAGTACACTTTAAAAGTAGACACACATAGGGTAGACACAAATGTAGAAGTATTAATGGTTGTAGGGAGGTTTACAAGTGGTATATGTGTGGAAGTTAGTAATGTGTCCAATGTTCAGTGTTCAATATTCAATTGTTAATAGCTTCCTTGCTGTTTAATTGATCAAGCTACAAGAGAGCTGAGTACCTCCTATGATGCCTGACGTCTTCAGTATTTACTTAAAGGCTTTAATTCTCCCTCTGTAACAATTAGAGAGTAAGTCTTTTCAGTTTACTTGCAGTAAGGAACAGTTATTTGGGTATGAGCTCTTTCTTTCACGACCATGTCTAATTGAAAGATATGGGCGGCAATACTCTTCTCTAGCATGGTAGTGTTTGAAGATTGGTCTCAAGGAAGTGATGAGGTGATCAGAATGGCTGGCTATAACTTGGTTTGGAAACTGATGTATTAACCCAGAATGTTGAGGGTGGTTCTTTAACGTTTAGCAAGCCAAAGGCAGGCATTTATCATATAGTCCTCCTCCCCCCACCAAACTCTGCAGTCGCATCAATCTCAGTTCTTGCAGGAATAAGAAGAAAGTAGAAGGACAAAGATTGAAAATGAATACTCAAAGGTCATGGTGAGATATCTGATTTTTAAAAAGTGACTATAAAGTCGATGAATGGTGAGTGAGATTGCAAAGAGACTTATATAGTATTATTATTGCTACAAATTTTGACATTCTCAATATTCTTCTAGAAATTCATATGATTTTGGACAGTAATTTTCATACTCTCTCTGATGGAGACTAAAATCATTATGCATCCAATGGTTGAGCTACTTTTGCATCTTAAAATTTTCAATACGTTCATGTATCACCAAGGAAACAAAGAGCAAATAAGCACAACAAATCTGTACTCCAATCTATATTTGATGTCAAAGGGCGCTCTGTTTCTCTTTTACTGTATTTTGTTAGACATCTGATGAGAGTCTTGAGAGAAAATCCAATTTTTTCCTTTATAGATTTCTTTATTTTTTGTGTGCCTATACATTTATGTTATTGACTGCTGTATTTTTACATGTTGTTTTCACTCTGCCTTCCTTTTTTACATGATTTTTCATTTGTTTTATTTGGAATTTTAGTGGGTTTTTTTAATCATTCAAACTTACATGTTATTTAACCTAGATATGAGTGAATGTACAGTTCTTCTTGTCCATTTTTCAATAAGTAGAATGCTGTTAGACTGCCTTTTTAGTTGTATGAGATTGCACTGATCTATGTACACATTTTCTTTCCCAAGCGTAACTGGACTAATTGACTGACTAGACTTAGAACTTAGACCATGGCTTTTGCATACAACAAAGTTGATGTATAATGATTAAACACATAACCTCGTCTTACTGGCCCCCAGGTCTATGGTAATTTTTTTATTAAAGCCAGTTAGAAATTAAATTATCATTGTTCTTGGTGTGTATTGACATGATAAGTCTCATTTCACAGAAAGCTTCTTCAAACCACAATTGTCAAATCTTAAGTATTCTTAAGTATCCTTAATCATAACATGGATTCTGTTCTCTTAACAGATTTCAGCCTTGCCCTTTACTTCTTTCTGACCACTTGTACAACTGGTGTTTGAAATTTGGGATACATCCACATTTAAAGAGATGAACAGATATTAAATAACAAAATATTTCAAAAGACAGTATCATAGTGATAAAAAGATTAATATTCAAAGAAGGCATGTTTATCTTGAACAAACCCATACGGTTTCCCACATGAATACCATATTGTCAAAAATCATTCCTTTGTGGTGAGCACCTTAAAAACAGGTCTTGTTCCTGAGTACATAATAGTGTTCAAAGATAGAACTAAGTGAGATGCATATCATTTGTGTCCATGTATGTGTATGTGTGGGTTTCTGTGTGTGCACATTTGCATTTTTTTGGACATTAGCTCCACAATGTTTGAAAAGATCAATGTATCAAATGCCTGTGTTCTCCTCCAAAGCCCTTCAGCTCCACCTTGGAGCTCGCACCTGCCTTGTTCTCCATCACTGCTCCAATCAAGAGCTCTGCATACATTTCAAACAGCTTTTTGCCTGTGCAACTTGAAAGCGCTTCACCCTATTTCTTATTTTCTTCCTTCGGTCTTCCCTGACACCATCATACCCACCTGGCATTGGCTTTTGCTGACCATTGGGTTCTGGGAATTGGTAGCACAATGCTTCTCTGTTTTTCTCCCAAAGGAAAAGTTCTGATTTCCATTTCAGAAGTTTCCTCAGAACATTCCTTGAGCCTCAAGTAGTAACCACCTCAAAACACATTTCTGTGTTGATTTTCCCTCCTTCCCTTCTTCAGACTTTCTTGTCCATTTCTCGTTGTTTCAGGAATTCTATACTCAAATTAACTATTGGCAAATAAGATTTGTCTGACTCTAGAATAAGACAGTTAATTACTTAAAAAGTATTAGGATTCAGTACATCGAACCTATCGTGTTCCCTACTTGGGTATCACGTTGTCCAAATCTTTCCTTTACAAGAGCCCAGTAACTCTGGCGCCTGAATTTCAACTCATTTGCATCTTTGGTGTAATCTCCTAGTTGTACCTCCTCTCTATTACATCTTTGGAGCTTTTTGTTTAGGAAAGTCTGAAATAAAAATTTTTCAAAGTGGTACAAAAGTTCTTTAATGATCATAAGATCAATGACTCTAGCTTGTCCACAGTTAATTAGTACCCATGATTCTTTCTATTAGTAAACTGTAGTCATTTGCTGATGCTTTCTTACACATGTCTCTTCTGGCATGTGACAGGCAAAATTATGAGATAATACCCAGTAATTGAACCCTTTAATAATATCCTCCCTTTAAACTTGGGCAACAGCTATGAATATGATAGGATATTACTCTCCGATTACACACACACACACACACACACACACACACACATACACACACACGGGAAAAGTGAAAGAATTTTTCAGATGTAAGTAAAGACCCCTCATCAGATGACTTGGAGTTGATCAAAAGGAGATTATTTTGTGTGGGTTTCAACAACTACATGAGTTTGGAAGAAGATCCTGGGACTCAGCTGAGGCCGACACTGACCTTGGCCAACACTTTGATGGCAGGCTTGTAGGACTCTGAGCTGAGGACCCACCTAGACTATGCCCAGTCTTCCGAGCCACAGAAACTACAATATACATGTATGCTATTTCAAGTGGTTAAGTTTGTGGCAATTTGTTATATAGCAATGGAAAAGCAATATATAGCACTTCTCATTTTTGTTGACATTGATTCTTCACTGCTGCAAAATGTTCCTGAAAGAAAGTGCTCATGTTCTTTCCATCTTAATTTCACCACATCCAGCAAAATTCTTTGAATGTCATTTAGACTTTTGTAGTGCTTTTCCATAGTAAATATTTAAAATTTCAAATCTCAACATGTCTTAGAAAAAAGTGTAAAATACATCTAGCTTTTAAAAGTCTTTCATGTATGTAAACCTTGTTCGTGCCCCATTAATATTACCCACAGCAAACAAAGGTGCTAGGTCCCGCAGGAGCTTGACAATTTCAAGAACCATCCCCAAGTCATACTTCACTTTGATAGCACTGCTCGCCAAAATTAATGAAGTCCAAGGTTCTGGTGGGACTGTGCCAAATTGGTGTCAGGCGCTCAAAATGGAAAACTGAAGGAGATTTAAATCTTCAACATAATTCCTTAGACTCTTTTTAAAAAGGAGATAATGATTATCATGCAAAAGTACACCACATTGAATTTTCCACATATTAAAGTTTAATGCTTACTCCCCTGTATAGCTCAGGAACCACTGAATGAATTAATATTTCTAATATACCTAAAGGTACTTTGATTGAAGACGTTCAGTGATACAAAAATCTGAACCTCTAATAAGATAACGGCAGAACTGTTTTAAAAAGAGGAGCATTAAACAGGTAAGAATGTGCATTGAATGAGAGTACAGTAACTTTGAAAAGAGTACAAATGTGATTTTGTCGAGAGATACTTTTATTTTTAATGTCCTTTAGCAAAATCTATTGCTAGAAATTAGTTTAATTTTTTTCCATTACTTACTCTTGGACATATTCTTGCATGGAGAGGAGATAATGGCGGATCAATCTGATAGTATAGGTGATAGAAAAGAATAAATAAGGCATACTTTGAATAAGTATGATTAGCTCATATATAGAAACCAGACCCATGGGTATAACAATCCCATATTGGACATTTACTTAATTTCAATACATACCTTTAAAATTACACTTTAATAAATTGATGTATCTATGATTGTAGAATTTACTACTTAGAAATTAGCTATTGAGATTTGTTTTGAAAGCTTGCCATTACAGCTCTGCTGAAGCCTCAAGCCCCTAGGTATGAATACAATACTGAGATCAGAGGTAATATTCTCAACAGAAAAAAAGAAAGCTATTTTATAAGTAGAGATAAAAAGTTATTGCAGCCTAAGCCTTTCTCGTGTCAATTTCTTAAATGTGAAAAATATCCAATGAACCCATTAAATACATTTTGACAGACTAACAGCAGGAGGCTTGTTGACCTTTCACCGCTTATTGATTTCCCCTTCAGTTGTTTTCCTTGGTGATTTCCACTTTTCCTGCATATATTTTGCCTCCCAGTTTACTCTCCACATGCCACTCCCGCAATCAGCGCAATAGCAACTCGCAAAGCTCTGAGCTGCACTGATGCTTAGGGGGACCTTGAAAATAAAGCAGCTACTTCCTCACATGTATCAGTGAGTTCCTCAGTCAGCAAATACTTCTATAAAACACAGATATCCTTGCTGCATCAACAATGCAGCTGAAGATGTAAACACTTGGGTGGGTCAAAATGGCCATTAATTATCACTTATTCATATGCTCATCAATTCCACCAGCATTGATTGATGGACCACCCTAGCATGACGTTAAAATGGAGACTCAAGAAAGAAAGCAGTACAGGGCAGCTGTCTTCCATCAAAGACCCAGGGGAAAAGTCTCATGGTAAGAAATAAGCAATCAGGATGGCATTTATTGGTGCCAGAGTGTATTAGTTGCCTTTCTAGTGTCAATGGTTTGCAAGACAGCAGATTTAATACAGGACATTTGCAAGTTACAACATTCACACAAATAGAAACCAAATTCAGGAAGAATACAGAACATCTGTCTATGCACTGAAAGATCCAATCAAGGGCTGGGAGCCCACAGCAATGTCCCATGTACGTACATCCGTGTCTGCACTTAAAGGCTGAAGACATGTATGCTGGAACCAGGATACGATGCTCACAGCGGAGATGAAGACCAGAGCTCGCCTGAAGCAACAGCAGCCATCCCTGAAGACAGCAAGGCCCGGAGCTCCTTCTGCAATGAGAACAGCCGAGTCCCATTCAGGAGAACCAGCCGCAACAGAGCTTCTCCTGGGAAACAGCCGGCCCCTAGCTTCTGCTCCTGTTTTCCTTTACATTGTGTCGGCAACACTCCTCAGATGGATCCTCTGTGCCCAGAACCCACCAACTCAGTTCAGTGGGGCATTCCTGCTCAAGCTGACCACAGTAAGTGCACCACATGGGGAACTGAAATTAAGTGAGAAATCTTTACGAACTAACTTAATCCTGATAGAGACAAAAAGAAACTAGAAGAGTCCGGAGTTGTTTTAATTTCATTTTTTGAAAGGCATTATTATGTGTCATGTCAGTTTTCAGTAAGGAACAGTCAGAAAACAGCAGCAAATGTTACTAAGCAGCGTCACACTGAGCAATGCTAGAAACCAAAGCTGTGGTGGGAAGCACAGGTGGCGGGGTTTGGAGGGCTATCGTACAAGTTGTAAATGTGCTTTGAAATGACGTCACATCTGTTACCTGCAAGGAAGACTAGATATTCAACATGATCCTTAATCAAAATTAAGTATGTTATGGAATTAACCTTAACATTTTATACCCTGGTTAGTTTTTATGTGTTATGTTTGCAGTTGTGGGCATTTGCAGTTGTTGGAGAATATATGTGGCCGTTTTCCTCTTGTGTCTTCTGTGTGTGGATTGCAAAACAGGGTTCGCTGCTCTCCTCCCTCAAAATAAAAGCAAAACCATTCCATAGAGGAATAGTGGATATTACAGGTTTGGCTGAGAATTTCTTACAGAGAAGGAAACACATGTTTGCATGAGAAAGAAACTGATACAAATCCTGAGGTTTTTATATTCTTCTCCAAACCTCTCTTTGGCAGCCAGTCACTGGATCTCTTTTTTCCTTTCTCCTGTGCCATGCCTATGGCTTCGTTCTGTCTTTCTGACCCTCAAATCTTCTCTCCGCTTCCCTGTATTATCTTTGTCTTCATTTTGTGCAGACTGACTCATCTCTGATTCGGCTCTAGGCTTGCATGCCAACCTGCCTTGTCTGCTTCCAAATAAAGAACTCATCACTTACCATAATCCACCTAATTTCTAAATCAATGGGAGATTGCACATTAAGGAAAATGATTTCTTCACCCAAATATTTTCCTGTTACATAAAGTTTAGAATCATGGAGAGACAGGAATAATTTAACTTTAATGCAGATAAAAAAGAAATGAGAGGACATTCTTCAAATTCCTTTTTTTAATTAGTAATACAGAATGGTGAAGTTTGTTTTGGAAATTATTAGACACTTCCAACATATTTGATCGTCTCCAATACAATTACTCTTTCTCTTTTCTTTCTCTATTCCCCGACTCTCTTTAAAATCTCCAAAAGCCTACCTCCTAATTTCTTGTCGTCTCTCTTTCATTTTACTAATTAATTGATTTTAGCTTTTTTTTCTATAAGAAAAACACAGGCTGTTTAACTTTCTGAGTCCTCAGTTCTAGCCTGAACTCATTCTTGATCAATCCTCTTTCTCATCCTTCAACAGATACCTCAAAATTTCCCTTTTCTCTCAAAATTTCACTGATTCTGATTATAAAATGGATGTTTATGTCTTTCCTAAATTCATGTGTTGGAGCCCTCATACTCAATGTGCCTGACTTTGGATACGCAGTCTGTGAGGAAGTGAGGAAGACTAAATGAGGTAATAAGATGAAGCCCTTTCGTACAATAGAGCTGAAGTCCTTACAAGAAGAGGAAGAGGTACAAAACTTTCTGTCTGTTTGCTGTGGGAGGATAGTAAGCATGCAGTTAACAAAGAGCCCTCACCAGAACCCGATTAACTAGTGCCTTTATCATGGCTTTCTAGCCCTCTCAAATTGTGAAAAACTAAAAATTTTGTTGAGTGTGTTACCCAATATGGTGGCATATGGAATTATATTATGGCAGCTCATACTGACTTACTTATACAACACTGTGCTCCATAGTCTTCTCGTCCACATTTAGCAGATGATCTCACTGCACTGAGAAAATTGAGGTCTTTGAATATTAGCTCCTTCATCTTCTTTCTACACCACCTACAAATATCTCTGCTTCTACCTGCTCTCCTCTGTTTCCCCTGTCTCGGTGGAAGTTAATGGAGCACCTGTTTTAGGTTCTTTCCCATACTTTGCACTGAGACCCATTCTATCTCTCCTTAACAGCTGATCTCACTCCCTCCTGAAAGCCCTTCCATAGCTGCCCATTCACCTTAAATAAAATACAAGCTCCTTCCTGTGGACTACAAAGTGAGTGACCTGACTCCTTGACCATTTCTCTGACCTCGTTTCTCCACACAATGAAGTTCTTGAGTCACTGGGGCTTCTTACCACGTCCCAGTCACACCAAACTCTTGTCCATTCACCAAGCTCATCAGACACTTGGCGTTCATTCTGTCCAGGACACTCTTCCCAGAGCAGCTATGGACAGCCAGCTGTTTCCATTTAAGTCTCAGCTCAAATGTCAGCCCTCAGAGAGGAATTCCCTGAATTCCTGTGGGAAAGTCCCTCTGCAACAAGAGAAAATGGAGGAGACCTTCCATTCTCATCCTGCCACTCTCTGAAATTACCCGATTGATCGTATCCATTCTCTTTGTATATTTGGTCTTTTCATCCAAAAAATAGAATCTCCTTGAGAACAGAGGTCACTTCTAAAACCACTTTGGGCCCACCATCTCCTCTCTCCTACAGGCCCACCTGGTCATCCTTGTGGTTACTTTTCCTCATAAAAAGATGCTCAAATATTTCCCATTCTGAAAGCAAAAACTCAGATCTGACCACAAGTTCCCTCTTATTGCTTGCCGGTCTCTTTCCCTCCCCTCAGAGCCAGGCTTCCTTAGAGGGGCCACTACCTGCACCATCTACCCTCACCACTCAAGGCCTCTTCACCCCTCACTCCTCTGTAGCTGGACTTTGCTATCAACTCCCCATGTCGTTTGCGAAGATGATGCGTGACCACAAGGCTGCCACGTGCAGGCGACACTGTTCTGTCTTCATCTTACTTGACCATCTGGGATATTCATTAGATGTGACTGATTATCTCCTTTTTCCTGAAACTCTCTCCTTCCTTCATCAAACATATTCTAGTATTTCCTTTTTAACTTATCTTTATTGATTTTTTCCCTTTTGCACATGCATTTCTCTTCCACCATGTGCTTTGGGAGATGCAGTGAAGTGTCCCTGTGGGGCTGGTGAGAAGTGTACACATGTGAAGGAGCTGCAGGTAATTAACTGGGCATGGGGGACTGTGAAGGAGTGTGGAGTGTGGCTTAGCCCTCCAAAAGGCATTCCTAGCACAGTAAGTGAAATACAGCCAGGCTCAGAGAGTCAAATTCACATACTTTCTCTCACATAAGACATCTAAAAATAAAAATAAATACAAAAATGAAAGGAAAAAGATAGGAAACTAGAAAGTGATCTTGTAGTGATGGGGAAGGGAGACGACCGAGGGGCTAAGGGTACGAACATAATTGAAATACAGTTCTAATGTGCCATCGTTACTCTCACTATCCTGTACTGCTAATATGCACCAATTAAAATATCTGCGCTAGCCAAACAAACTGTATCTGCGGGCAAGTGGGGACAACCAATTTGTAGCCGGTGTATTAAATGTTGTGTTCCTTGAGGCTTTTTCTTAGACAGTCTAAAGTGATAGTCTAATCCACAACTGCGACTTAGGTACCACTGAGGCCTCTCTGACCGGAGCGTCCGCTTCTCCAGATCTGCGCAGCATGAAGACTAGCACAGAGGTGCAGGGCCCGACAGCCTCACGTCGGAGTTCCTTCCAAGCCATACACCAGCCCTGCGACCTGGGCAAATAACTTCACTGCTTGAGTCTCAGATACCTTACATGTAATATGAGGATGATAACAGTTATTTTTGAGTCTTTTGAAATCGATACATGGCTTCAATGCTTAGCAAAGTGTCTAGCACAAAGTCAGTTCTCAGGGAAATTTAGTCCTTGGGTGATACATCTATAAAGATGACCACACAACCACACAACTCAAACTCACCATTTCAAATGTGAATTCATCTTTCTCTCACAGACTGATCTTTGTGTTACAAGCATCAGCAGGCCAGTCACCAGGAATCATTCTAGAATTTCCCTTTACTGTCTCAGTCTCAAACCCACACACCCAAACCACTTCTACAGCTTCTAAGAGACCCAGATACTCGGCCAGCTTAGAGCTTGTTGAGTCCATATTCTTTCCTTCAATTCTACTGTAGTCTTCTTGCTTTTTCTAACTTTATTGAAATATGAAAGACAGAAGTTGTATATATTGATGGTGTACTATGTGATGTATACATACGAGATGAGCATTACAATCAAGCAAATTAAAATATCCATCACTTCATATAGTTGTCTTCTGTAAGTGATAACAGCATTTAAAATCTCTCCCTTAGCAATTTTCAAGTTTATATTACTTGAAATTACATTATTACATTACTGTTTACTATAGTGACCAGGCCACATGAAACGTCTCAAGAACCTGACTGACTGAAACTTTGTGTCATTTGAGCCACATCCCTTCCTCTGTCTTCCCAGACCCCTGGCAATTACCATTCTGCTCTCTGCTTCTATAATTTTGACTCTTCAGATTGCACATATAAGTGAAATCATGCAATATTTGTCTTTCTGTGCCTAGCTTATTTCAGTTAACACACTGTCTTCCAGGTTCATGCATTTTGTTGGACATGGAATGATATTCTCCTTTTTTAAGGCTGAATAATATTCCATTGTATATATAAACCAAATTTTCTTTATCCATTCCTCTGTTGATCTTGGCTGTTATGAATAAGCCTGCAATGAACATGGGAATGCCGATGCCTCTTCAACATACCGATTTCATTTCCTGTAGATATATTTTGAGTTGTGGGATTGCTGAATCACATCCTACTTCTGTTTTAAAGTTTTTGAAGTGCTGTTTTCCATAATGGCTGTATTAATTTACATTATCTTCAACCACATGCAAGGTTTTCCTTTTTTCCACATCCTCACCAACGCTGGTTAGCTTTTTATCTTTTTTGTAATAGTCATTACAATTGGAGTGAGGTGATATCTCATTGTGGTTTTGATTTGCATACTCTGGTAATAAGTGACAGTGAATATTTCTTTTTATATACTTGTTGTTCATTTGTATATCTTTTTCTGAAAAATAAGACTCTTTTACCATTTTTATTCAGGTTACTTATTTTCTTGCTGCTGAATTGTTTGGGTCCCTTATACATTTTGGAAATTAGCCTCATTATCACATAAATGGTTTGAAAATATTTTCTCCTATCCTAAAGGTCGTCTCATCACTTGTTGATTGTTTCCTTTGCTGTAGGGAGACTGTTGTGGTTTACATCTGGATGTCCCCCAAGCACCTCGTGGACTCACAGGCGGGCTTTGGGAAGGTGATTAGATTATGGAGGCTTGTAGCGGGCTTGCTGTGAGGAGGCGGCACCTGGTAGTAGACACAGGTCACTGGGGGCGTGGCCTGGAAGAGTTCATCTTCTTCCTCCGCTCCTCCCTTGTCTCTCTGCTTCCTGTCCACTGTGCCATGAGCAGTCTGCCCCTGCCCTTCCCTTGTGTTGTTGTTCTGTCCTGCCTTGGAGCCAGCTGACTACGGACTGAAACATCTACAAACTCTAATCCCAAATAAACCCTCCCTCTCTGAAGTTATGGTCGTCCAGTATTAGGTCTCAGCAACGAGGAAAGTAACCGAAACCTAAGCTTCATAGTTCGATGCAATCTTCTTGTCTGTTTTGCTTTTGTCTCCTCTGGCTTTGGCGTCATGTCCAAAACTTAATGACAGAGACCAAGATCATGAACGTTTTTCTGTTTTCATGTAGTAGTTTCACAGCATCAAGTTTTACATTTACAAATGTAATCAGTTTTTTTTTTCTTTTTTTTTCTTTTTTTTCTTTTCACTTTGTTTTTGTAATCAGTTTTGAACTAATTTTTGTATACAATGTGAAAAAAGATCTAAATTGATTCTTCTGCCTATGAATATTCAGTTTTCCCAACATAACTAATTGAAGAGACTTTCCTTTCCCTATCATGTATTCTTGACTCTTTTACAGAAGATTGATCAAGTGTAAACATGTAAATTTTCTTTGGTCCATCTATTGTTTCCTTGGCCTACATCTCTGTTTTGTTGCCAGTATCATGCTATTTTCATTGTTATGGCTTTGTAATGAATTTTGAAATCAGGTAGTATGGTGTCACTAGTTTTGTTTTTTGTACTCAAGATTGCTTTGACTACTTATATTTTGTTTTTCCTTATGAATTTTAGGATTGTTTTCTATTGCTGTGAAAAATGCCATTGAAGTTTTTAATAAACATCACATTGAAACTGGATATTAGTGGGATTTTAACAATATTCTTCAACTTCATCAGTGTCTTACAGTTTTTATCTTCCACTTCTTTAACTAAATTTATTCTAAGTGGTCCAAATATTTTAATAGCACTCAAGTATTTTAATAGAATCAGTAAAAATTGATGCTATTGTAAATAGTATTGTCTTCTTGATTTGGGGGAAGGGGAATTTCATCACTAGTGTACAGAAATGCTGCACATTTGTCTGTTGGTTTTGGATCCTCCAACTTTACTAAATTCACTTATTAGTCCCGACAGTTTTTGGCCTGATTCTTTATGATTTCTGTAGTATAAAAGCACGTCATCTTCAAACACACACAATTTTACATCTTTATTTCTGGTTTGTATGCTTTTTATTCCTTTCTCTTGCTTAATTATTCTGTCTAGAATTTCCAATACTGTGTCGAATAAAACTGATGGCACTACTTATCCTTTCTTGTTCCAGAGCTTAGAGGAAAAGATTATAGTATTTCATAGGTGAATATGATTAACTTGCAGGCTTACCATGTGTGGCCTTTGTATGTTGTGATATATTCCTTCTATATCTAAATTTGTTGGCAAATTTTATCAGGAAAGGATGTTGGATTTTGTCAAATGTGCTTCTTTGTCTATTAAGATGATCACATTGTCCTTCATTCTATCAATGTGGTATATTACATTTGTAGATTTGTACGTGCTGGACTATTCCTGTCTCTTGAGTTAAATCCCACTTGATTATGGTGAATGATCCTTCCATGTGCTATTGAATCTGGTGGAGGATTTTACATATATGTTCATCAGGAATATGTTTATGTAATTTTATTTTCTTGTAGTGGCCTTATCTGGCTCTGGTTTCAGAGTAATGCTGGACTCATAAAATGAGTCAGGAAGTATTCCCGCCTCTTCGATTTCTACCGTGATCTTAATGAAGGCCTTATCATTTCTCTTCTGGATTATTGCCATGGCCTGCTAGCTGAATTTTCAACCTCATGTCTCAGTCCATTTTCTACATTTTTGTCGAAGTGATCTTTCTAAAATGAAAATTTAACCATGTCACTCTTCTGCGTGGGAAAATTCCAAGTTTCTTTCCCCCTCTGTGAATAAATAATACATTTTTGATCTGGCCTTTGCCTTTACTTGGAGCATTACTTTCTGTAGTTCTTCAGCCTGACATCCTGATTTAGCCATTCCCAATAACTTTGACTTCCTTGTCGCAAGTTGCACTCTTTTAGGAAAGCCCTTCACTGAACTCTGTCAAGCTACCTGTTACCTGTCTCAGTTGACTCTCTGCCACTTGTGGAGGCCTTTTCTGGAGCTTGGTGAAGATGTTTTCAATTACAAGTGGAAAAAGGGGGAAAGCTGATATTATCAGGTGGGTGTAAGCTAATAATTTGATCTAAGAGAACTGACATTTCTTTTGTGGTGACAGCCAGAAAAATGAAATCCGTGAATAGACTGCAGATGAAAAGAGAAATCCGCCTGGGTGATTTCAGGTTCAAAACTTGTTTGGAAAAATATACTGATAACAAAAGGAAATTATTACACCATTTAAATTTTATCTAAATAAAATTGTGTTCTAGACTAATAAGTAGACACTTAAAAATGACTTACCCATGTGCTTGACCACACAGACTGCCTGGGCACTGCGGAAAGTTTATCAGAGTAGAAGAAACTTGGGTAATAAAAATCCATAATGTCTCCTAGGTTATTTAGGTTAGTTAAAATACCTTTATGATAAAGGATCATTCACCACAAGCTACACTCTATGAAACAGAAAAAATATAACCATTTTAGAGTTTAATGAGTTTAACTCAGCTGCATTATTAAGAGATACGTTTAAACACACTTCGAGATTTCTCATGCGCTTATGCAAGTTATTACCAGGTCTGTAAAACTTTACATACACATTTTGATATGACATAATCATTGTGGATGTATACAGGCTTAGAGTACTTACTATTTGTATATAACTACGATATACATTACACTTTACCATTTCTTGAATTTTAAGAAGTTGTTGTGCTCATTAGCACGGTGACTTTTCAAATGGTGCTTCTCTGTGAATTAGTGGCTCCAAAAGTTAACTTAGTAGGCTTTGACCAGAACTTTAAAAATAAATTAAAAAAAAAAAAAGAATAGCTAAGGAAACCTCAGGGTAACCCAGTAGGAGAAGTATTGTCTTTTCACACGTGAGTGGTGGTCCTCATGTTAGAGGGCGTTAGTGGAGAGCAGACTTAGAGTCCCAGGCCTCTGAGAGTTTTGAATTTTGATCCAATGTTAACAGCTGCTTGGAAATGCCAGGAAGAGCACACGTAAACACATCCTTCCTGACACTGCAGTATTTTCCTTCTTCCCTGTATAGGTACTGAGAAAGGCAATTTACTTGCAAAAAAAGCAACACGTTCCTGACAAGTGAGAGTTACATTTAGCACACTAGTGAGTGTCCCACAGCCACCTGACATCCTTGCCATTCCCCTGGTTGCCTTACTTGATTACCATTCCCTCTCTTCCCCAAATGCTCCTCCTTATTTAATTTCTGTTTAGGGACTTCATGTACTTCCTAATTCTGTGATTTATTATAAGCACCTCAAAACATTTCTGGAAGTTATTGCCTCTAAATAACTCATAAAATGGAGGTATTCATTTATTCTTTGGTTCATCAGCTGCCCTTCAAAACCATAAAAATAACTGAAACTTAGGATATCCTCACTTATTTTTATGGATTTTATGCCAGAAAATTAAAATATGCAACTCTAAAGCTATACGAAGAAAATTTACTCCTTTAATCCTACAGTTTTCACATGCTCCAATCACATTGCAATTGTCCAAAAATTAGATAATTTTAGCTTTCTGTTTTAGCTAAAAGAATGTCAAAAAGAGACAATCTGAATTTTATTTTTGTTCTATCATAGAGTGCTTCTTTTCAGTCATTTCAAGGGGCAGTCAAATGAAAGCTGAATCAATTACTTTTATTTGCTTTAAATATTAAAAAGCAACTTATAGTGCATTTCCCATGAAAATTCTTAGATGTGATGGCTGTGAGAATTGAAAATTGTTTTGTGATCCATAAGAACAAGTATATATATGTGTGTGTATAGTAAGAAACTGGAGATCCCCTTCAAATTCTAACAGTAACTTGATACTAGCTTATTATAGAAACCCACATAAAAGGCTAATATTTACCAGCTATTTACATTCTTCTCCTTACCATCAGACTTGATGAAAATAATTTCTAGACCTGAATTAATTAAGAGGTCTGAAACTGTCATATCCTAATGGGGATAATGGACGTATATATTTCCAGATTCATACAATCTGATCTCAAGTCAGAAGAATCTGAGTTTATCAAGCCACTACTACCGCTGATATCTTGGTCTGGTTTTTAATTAAGGTTGTTAATTACGGAGACTCATACCCTTTCTCTATTTTTTCTTAATTATGTAAACAAGAAGAAGCTAATCTGAGACCACCATCTCATGACCTGTCTGAGACAGAAGAACACTTACCTATATGGAAATAATTAAATTTCAATTAACTTTGTAGGCATGGTATTTCTTTCAAAAATAATTAAAGAGTGAGATGGAATCTGAATGTGGTTTTAATTTGCATCTCTCGAATAACCAGTGATGGCGAACATTTTTTCATATGTTTATTTTCTGTTTCTACTTCTTCATCTGAGAAGGGCCTATTTATTCCAGCTGTCCATTTTTGGATTGTGTCTTTAAATTTTGGGAGTCTGATATTTTTGAGTTCTCTATATATTCAAGATATCAGTCTTTTGTTGGAGGAATAGCTGGCAAAAAGTTTTTCCCACTCTGTGGGTGGTCTCCTTGTTCTGTTGGTGATTTCTTTTGCTGTGCAAAAGCTTTTTAATAAGATCAGGTCCCAGTTGATTCTTCATGATATTATCTGGGCAACTGGGGATTTGTTCATAAAGTCTTTGCCTACACTATGTCTTCAAGTGCTCTACTTATTCTATCTTCCAAAAGATTTAGTGTTTCTGTTTTGATATTTAGATCTTTGACCCACTTTGATTTTAGAAAGAATGGCCAATAACAAATCAGCCAATCAGCCAATAACAAATGCGGGAGGGGCTGTGGAGAAAAAGGAACCCTTCTCCACTGTCGGTGGGAATGTAGACTTGTACAACCACTATGGAAGTCAGTGTGGAGATTCCTCAGGGAACTAGGACTAGAGGCTCCATTTGACCCAGCTATTCCCCTTCTTGGTATCTTCCCAAAAGAATTAAAAGCATCATACTATAGTGATATATCCACACCCATGTTTATAGCAGCACAGTCTGTAATATCTAAATCTTAGAAACAGCCCAAATGCCCATCAACTGATGAATGGACAAAGAAGACGTGGTTTTCTTTATACAATGGAGTACTATTCTGCCATAAAGAACAATAAGCTTGAGACATTTCTAGGTAAATGGATGCCTCTTGAGACCATACCCTTAAGTGAAATAAATCGGACATTCATGTTTAAATACCACATTGCTTCTATGGTCTGAGAAATGGAAAGTGTAAATAAGGACTAAAATGTATTATATTGGGAAAGGGAAGAAATTGTTCAAATGGGAAAGGGAACAAGGGAAGGGGAGGGGGAAAGGAACAGAGGCAGAAGAGAAAAAAGAATGGAAGGAAAAAAAATGGAAACAAAGCTTTTGTAAAAAAGGAGGGAGGAGGGGTGGAGGCGAGGGGAAGGGAACGGGAAAAAAGAAGCAGCAAGTTACATCATGCACTGGTACAAATTCCCTGTAATGAATGTTGTCACAATGTATATCTAAAATGTACTATTAAAATAAAATTTAAAAAATAATCAAAGAAATGTCAGAACAAGACAATGTAAACGGTAATCATGACCACATTTATCCATCCAGATAGGACTGGAATCTGGAATTTTCAGGAGCTCCCATCCAGTCTCTCACAAAAAGGAAGATTGTCTTTTAGTTGTTCCCAAAGCACCTGGACTTCGATTCCCAGACCTCTTTAATGGAAAGAGAGATGGACTGAAGAACTCCAGGCAATTTTCGGCAAGCATGTGGTTTAATACGTATCTATCCATGCAGGGACAGTCGGTCTGACACCCGGATATGATACTGCCCTTTCCCTGTTAGGGAGGATGAGAGAAATACCAAGGTGCACAGAAATCAAGAGAGGCAGAGCTGTTTGCCTTGCGAGGTTAGCTGAGAATGCTGAGATCGCCGCAAGACAGATTCATGGAGCAGCTTAGCTCTTCAGGCAGCGCCACCAGATTTAGCAAATAAAGTCCCAGGACCCCAGTTAAATTAGAATTTCAAAAATTCAGTGAATGATATTTTAGTACAAGGATGTACCGGATATCATGTATTACTGCAAGTATTTGCTGTTTATCTGAAATTGTAATCTAACTGGTGTCATGTGTCTTGTATTTTATCTGGCAACCTGATTTCAGAAGATGAATATCATTCCTCATATTACTTTTGCTTTAAGTCAAATGTAAGTTTTTATAGAAGATATTTCAGGTTGCCAAAATATTTGCATGCACACGAAGGAAGAGGCATTTCCACTTTCCTTGTGCCACTAGCAGAATTAGTTAGACGAAGGAGGTATTGCTTTGACTTCTCTCTGTGATTCTTCATGTACTGAAAGAATCGATAGTCCGTGATAAAATAGCCCAAAGAGATAATATTTTAGAAGTATCTACTTCTCAGAAACATTGGTGTTTACCATTTAAAGATAATCTCTATGGAAGAAACTATAGTATCAACTGAAGCCCCATGATCTTCTTGTATTAGAAACATATGTAAATCCCAAAATATTTTAGGTTTCTGGCAGTTAAACATGCATATTTAAGGATATGTAGTCACAGATCAGGGCTCTCTAGTTCTGTTATTTTCAGTCTAATACTAGGCTCTAGTTCTAGTATTTTCAAGTTTTTAAACTGCTCAGTCTTAGGGTAACTAGCACAGGGCTGTATATACGTGTTTACAGTTAGAGGAACTAACAGGGTTTACTTGTGGAGTAATGTCTAGAACTGTTTTCCCGTGTTTCCAGGTCGAGGCACTTTACATACATTGTTGTGGCTCGTGCTCGCGGGCTCCGTGAGGGAGACAGTGTTGCCTTCCCTTCAGAGAGAAGAAACTCTAGCTCAGGCTAAGCATCTTGCCTACGGTCATTGGTGAGAAGGTGACAGAGGCAAGAAAAGACCCTCAGGTCTTCTGACCCCTGCGTACTGCTTTCGTGTTAGGCCCAGCAGTGCTCTCGGTAAGGAATCTAAAATTTAAACAGTGGTTATTCTCTGAAAGTGTACGACTGAAAAGGATACGGGCATCCTTTCTAAATGTCTGAGGACGATAATACTTGATGAATCAGCCTACTCCTGCAACTTGATCTCAGTGGAGTTTTCACTAAATTGTAGGTCGCCTCAATGCCTGTGCATATCAGAAACCGAAGTTGTACCGATGGGCTCCCAGCCGTACCCTAACCTCCTCCTTCCCTCACTCCCCAGAATGTTGTACCGTCCTCGAGGCTTTGTGAAAATGCCGAGCTAGGGAGTAAAGGTGTGAACAGTCAGGAGGAAGAGGAGGAGGGAAACTGTTTTCTTCTATCTTACAGGTGTAAGTCATCACTGTTTTCTCAGCCCTGGCGTTACTTGCAGGAACCCTTTTTGTTTCTGAACCCTTCTTCATGCCACACGCCCCCCCATGTTATCCCAGGGACTTTAGGGAAATATCCAAAGTAACTTGAGCCTTGGTGGTTTTTTTTTTTTTTTTGACTGAATGATAATATAGTTTCATTTGTCAACAGTCTCCCCCTCAACTTTTCATTAGCCTCTGAGTAGCCTTTGCATTTCTCAGGAAGTTTTTAAAAGTTAAATAAGATACTATCTCATAGGAAAGTTTCTTAAAACTTTCTGTTGCCTTTTTGTTAAAAGTGGCAAAAAATTATCCGACTTCAAAATTTACTACAGTTATAATAATAAAGAGAGCATACTATTTACATTAAAACAGAAACAAAAACCAGTGAAAGAGAATTGAGAACTCGGAAAGAAACTTATGTGTTCACAGTTCGTTGATTTTCATCGCATTGCCAAGAACATGCAATGGAGAAGGAAAGTCTCTTCAACGAATAGTATTGAAAAAGCTGGATATTCACATAGAGGTGAAAGAATGAAATTGGATCCTTTTCTCCCTCACTACACAAGAATCAACTCAAAATTCGTTGAAGACTTACATGGATGGTTTGAAACTGAGAAACTATTGGATACAAACACACAGGAAATGTTCTGTGACATTCATCTCAGCAAAGATATTTTGAATATGACCCCAAAAGCACAGGCAAAAATAGATGAAATTATGCCAAAATAAGAGGCTTCTGCATAGCCACTGAAGTGATCAACAGAGAGAAGATGCAATCAACAGAATAAGAGAAAATATTTGCCAATCTTATATTTGGTGAGAAGTTCATATCTAAAATATATAAAGATTTCAAATCAATAACAAGACCTCAAATCATTTAAAAGTGGGCAAAGGACCTCAATACACACTTTTCAAAAGAAGACATATAAATGATCAATGAGTATGTGAAAACTGGTCAAAATCACTAATGATCAGAGAAATACAAATTAAAACCACTTCAAATGATCATGTCATACATTTTCAAATGACTATAATCAAGAAGGCAAAAGATAATGAGTGTTGGTGAAGATGTGAGGGGAAAAGATGGAATCCTTGCTGGTGGGAACATAAATGGGTATAGCATTAAGAAAAACAGTGTGGATGTTCCCCCCAAGTTAAAAATAGATCTCCCATATGATCTAACTATCCCACTGCTGGACATACATCTACAGAAAATGAAATCGGGATATTGAAGCCATATATGCCTTTCTATGTTTGCTGCGATATTATGCATAGTATTCAAGACATAGAATCAACCTAAGTGGCTATCAAAGGATAAATGGATCGAGTAAATGCGTCATAGACACACAATTAAATACTATTCAGCCTAAAACAATGAAAGAAAATCTCTCCACCTGCAACAAAATGACTAAACCTGGAGATCATTATGTTTGCTGAAATATACCAAGTACAGAAAGACAAATACCACATGATGTCTCTCATACATGGAATAAATAAGTGGACCTCATAGAAGTCTAGAGTAGAATCATTGTTCCCAGAGGCTGGATAGGTGGGGGAAATGAGGAAATGTTGATCGAAGGACACAAAACTTCAGTTAGATAGGAAGAATAAGGTCAAAAAATATATATTTTACCACTTGGTGGTTCTAATTAAAACGATGCGATCTTAAATTTAATAAAAGAGCAGATTTTAAGTGTTCTCACCACAAAAAATGTTAAGTATGTGAGATTATGCACATGTTAATTAGTTCAACTATGCCATTCCATAATGAATATATATTTCAAAACATCATGCGCCCAGTAAATATATATGATTTTTATTTGTCAATTTGAAAAAAACTAAGATAACAAAAATATTTTGATCATTCCCATTCTTCATTTTGTGCTTTCCTCCAGAGGCAGGTAATTTGAGAAAAAAAAAAAAAAACTTGTTAAATTGAATCCAGAACCTACAGTCAGTAGGCAAAATTAGAAAGACATTCGGTGCAGAAAACTACAGCTATCATGGTAGATAAAGAAGCAGGCGAAGCGCTGTCAGTCCCATTCGGAGCCCTGCTCCCAGTGCACACCTTGCCTGCGCGGCCTCTCCAGCTCTGGGGAGAAGCCCCGTCTCTAGCCCAACTGCTTAGCGCTCACTGTGTGCCAACTCTTAATACAGGATTTGATTTTTTTTTCTGTGACCAAGGTGATGCTTTGACCTTGAAACTTACAGCTATGGGAAAATGTTTTATAATTTTTCCACAAATGTCAACAATTGTCTCTAAGTTGTAACCCTTTTTTAAGAAATGGTTTTCAAATAGAGGTAAATATCACTTGCCTGAAAAATAAACCTGGTTGTTTGGTTCAGAATGGGAACTCTTAATCAGTAAGGGATAACTCAACTTCCTTCCATGTGCCTCCATGTGTGTGCACCACCAGGATATTGTACACGTGACAGGTGACTTGGGACAGTCACCGCAATCGACTGATAACCCTTCTTGCCGTGAGAACACCCGTAAACCCATGCGATTGAACTGCTGTTACTTACCTGCTGCTTGCTTTCAAAGCATTTAAAATGTGACCTATTGTTTTGTCCCAAGTATTCCATTATGTGCAGGGAAATTAATCCTTGCCACTTGCCTAGGAAATATGTAGAGATGGTTATTAAATTATCACACATTTGACCTGATAAATATTTGCTGTCACTTCCTAAACTGATGACAGGAGAGGGTCGGCTCAAGTCTTCGTCTAGTTTCCTGGGTTCTCTCCCTTCTCTCTTTCCTGGATCTTGCCATTACTACATCCCTTCTATCTCTTCTTATCCTGCATCTCTTTTCAAATCACGGTCACTGCCTGTTTTTTTTTTTTTTTCAGCCTTGCTTAATCCTTCCTACAAGTT
>PVJO010004171.1:0-113006 GCA_004026905.1 Hystrix cristata
AAAAAAGAAACGAAAAATTGACTTGGAAAAAAAAAATCTCCTAAAACTTGAATTAAAATGTCCCTGAAGTACACAGATGAAGAGTGTACCTCAAAAAGTCATGTGCACCAGGAGCCTTGGAAGGTGACCTTATTTAGAGAAGAAATCTTTGTAGTGCAACTGAGATGAGGTCATGGTGAATTACTTTGGGCCCTAGATTAAAGGACTGGTATTCTTATGAGAAGACAAGGAGATACTGGGTGCAAGTGTGGAAAGTAATGCTGAGACGGAATTCTGTGGCTACAATAAAGAATACCGAAGAGAATCAGGAGCCCTTAGAGTTCAAAGAAGCAAGAAAAGATTCTTCTCCAGAGCCTGCAGAGCAAGCATAAACGTACTAGTACTAACACCTTTTGTTCCAGATTATTAGCCTCCACAATTGTGACTGACTAGATTCTTGTTGTTTTAAGGTTTGTGGTAATTTGTTACAGCAACCCTAGGAAGCAAATGCACCCTATAGATAAAATGAAGATATACAATTATTATACTCAAAGATCTGTAACAATGTCTGAGCAAAGAAATATTTGTAAAGAGAAATTGAAAATATTTTGAAACACCCAATTACTAATCTATGCAATCTAGAAGCAGTGTGCAGTAATTAGGCTTGTGCCTAAGGAAATACATTGTACCTGTGAAAAGTAAGAACGATAAAACACAAGATGATAATCAATAGAATTTAGAAAAGCAAAGACCAAAGAATAAATTTCTATCGGGAAATTCTCTATAACGTCAAAGATACAAGCTATATTGATCTCCCATGTTTAACACATATTTAATAAGCTGAAAAAGTGTTATGCCATAGTAGAAAATTTTATTTTTATTGTAAATAAATTTTATTCTATTTTTATTTTTTAGAAACTAATGTATTGTGAATATGATTAGCATATAATATTAATATTTTCTTCCACAATCACAACTTTAAAGCAGAAATTAGAATTTGAGACCTATAATGTAGTATGTAATAACCTAGTCATCATTAGATACATCATTAATTTTAGATAGTAATTAGACAGGAAATGAAGTATGTATTAATCACCTTCCTTATTGGTCAGTGAAAGAATTCTAACCATATTTTTTCTGCTTTTCCAAAGACTTTTCCAGAAATTACACCCATTGTTATTCTGTCGAATTGCAACAATCAGCTACTTTCTTTAGTTGTCTCCAATTCTCCCTTTTCCAAACTTTATTTGCCCTTCTTTGGTGTTCAATCAAGAGACATATACCACAGGTTAACTCCAACAGGAGAATGCAGTGTAAGTATTTGCTAACATTAAAAATAAAGTAACTATAAAGACATAAAGAAGGGAAGAGGGGAAGGAAGAATGACGTCAGAGAGTGTTCTCTTTTCCAAGGCTGGGGTGCAGGTCTCCTCCGGAGAAGTGTGCTCAGCCACCCTGTAGATGATGAGTTCCGGGGAGGCCCCAGCTAAAGTGATTCCACAGTGTCTCCCCGATCTGGAAACACAAGGCTCCCTGCCTAGTGTGTTGGGTGGCAAGGACGGCAGAAGGCTCACAGAAGGAGTGAGAGTTTCGGGGCCTGAAGGAATGGTGGAGTGTGGGTAGGCTGCTACCTTCAGAGGTTCAAACTGACTACACGAGAATCGGAGCCCTGGAAATTGAGAGGCTCAAGGAGCAGAATGATCTCAGATGCGCAGGGCGTATTTCAAAAGAGCCATAGAACTGCAAGCTTGCTAAGAAACAGCAGCTGCAAGAAGTAATACAAAGGAGAATTTTGCTACTGTAATGACTTTCCATCGCCCTCTACTGGCGAAGATTAACATTGTGCTTGCTACGAAATATTATTCAAGAGCGGGAAAAGAAAGATGAAGCATTTGGAGCCCAAAGCAACCCACTGATAAGTAGAACACTCTGCTTCTTTCAGTGTTTCAAACATCGCTGTCCTGAGTTCACATAAGACTATGATGATTATATCTCACTTTCTATTGCCACTGCTATTTTGATCAATCCCTTATTCTGCAGAGTTCTCTTCAGAATTACCATTTTGCACACTCAGTGGGTGTCATTTGTACAGGGATATGTGAATGGATAGCTCTCCACCGAGCTGTACATTGAGCAGTCTCAGGTGTATGTATATTTTACTTAGTCAGGCAATATAGTTATTCATTATGTTCCTCAAGAATAAGCTTCAAATTCCTTAATATTTTATGCTGTTCCTTCTTGGATCAATATTCCAGTAATACATGAAACCTCTTTTTTTTACTCTCTACCATATTCTATATATACTGTACCTCAGTTCGTATCAATTTGCCACTAGGTTTTGGCATGTTCTCCCACAAATAAATTGTTCTTATTTTGTCTTTCCACCATTTAGCCCCACCTTTTGTCTCAAACAGCATCGCCTTCCTTTATTAAAATGGAAACATTCACTCCTGATGAGAACTATAACACCTTTACTGTAATTTTGAAAACATACTTGAATGTATTACATGCCTGTATTGTGTGATATCAATGTTAAAATACTCCTCCTTACATTTATATGAAATCAAACACTGTGTATACCAGTTACATAATATATTGGACAAACAGCATGTCAGTTTATTTTAATCTGATAATGAATTCATTTCTAATAAATTTAAAAAGTAAATTTTTTAAAATAGCCAATTTTAATATTTATTTTAAATAATGGAAGTGAGATATCTATTAAGCATTTAAGAACTGCTCAAATACATTATATGTATTGCAAATTTATAATTTATTTTAAATTATTTATAAAATACATATATTATTCTCATATGTATATTCAATTTCCTCTCATGTATGGCTTGGTTGGAAACAAATTGAGAACTCTCAAACTGCATTCACCATAAAGAATATTTTCTGCAGTCACCTCTTTTATAAATGGAGGCCCACGATTCACCGATGAGTACTGTAATTGTGACTGTAGCACTTTCTAGTGAAGTGACCTCAGAAAGTTAGTAGCTCAGAAGGACCTTTGCTTCCTCATGCATCAAACATACATAAGATCTCATTAGTCTGAGGGTGTGGTGTTTATAAATAGCACATAAATATATACATGTAAAATATTCTTTCTTAATCTATTACTAGATTTTCATTAAATTCCACATTCCACCAACTGATAAAATCTTGCTTATGTCATGTTTCATTTATCATTCCATGAGACAGCACCTCCATTCTGTATAAGAAGATATTTAGGAAAATAAGATACTCTCGAGCGACGCTTGTCTGTGTGGTTCGGGGTGCATCGCGCGTGATTCCGGCCATCACCCTGCTTCTTCACATCTGCCTAATGCACGGCCTACTCGGTGTTCCGGCTGCAGATTCCAATTCGGAGAGGAACACGGCCTGGTTATGCCATTCCTCTCAGACATACTGACTTTCAAGTGAGTCCTAAAACAAGAGACACGCCACTGCATACCACTGAGTTCTCTTCAGCCTGTAGATTTAGGTTCCTCAGTTGATTTTGAGACTCGTTACCCATGATAGGCTTAGTTCTCCCATAACTAAGGAGAACTCAAGGATCTTTAGCCCATCTTGGATAATGCAAGCAGAGGTTTCCCCAGCTCTTTGGACCACACTGTATCAGAGCTGTCTTTTGCATTAGCTGCCACCGAGGACTGTGCTCTTGTGGGCTGTTGGCATTAGGCACCTTCTCGCAAATCAGTAAGTGACTAAATTCCTTCTGAGTCAGTGAATGCACAAAGGCCAGAGCTCCATGTTATTCAATCCACAAGAAGCTTGGATATGATACTTTTGGCAGTGAAGGGCATATTTCATACTTTCCTAAACATGTTTCTGTCTTAATTCCAGAGAGCCAGAAAATTGCTCAGCACAGGAGCCTTGAGCCCTCCCTTCCGGCCATTGCAGTGGAGCTAGTCAACTAGGAAAATCATAGAATTCTCGGCTTTTCATCCACCTGATAAATTTAAATGAAACATAACACAGAGTTGATCCATATCCTTTAGGAGATGCCCCAAGCCTTAGTTATGACATTCCAGAGTACAGGAAAGACATGACTCTGGGGGGTAAATTTTGACCATTGAGATTAGGAACTAGGAAGGAAATCAGAACCTAACTTCTCTCTACTTTTCTGATTGACTATTTTAAGGTCTGAATTCACCTTGCAGCCTATGTCAAAATGTTTTCTTTGTGGGCTGTATGATCCAACTAAGGAGCCACCTATAAAAGTCTGTCAATTCTGAGATCGCTATTAAAGAGTAGTCAGCAAAGAAATGTATCAATATATATTTAAGTACATTTTTCTTAACTTCAAATTTTGCTTGTCTAAATTCTCTCACTCAAGCTAAATCATCAGCATGTCTATTTGCTTCGGGTAATATTACTTACAGGCTCTAGGCTAAGATACTGTATTAATTTTTATTGAATGATTGACTAAATGTATGTTTTGGATTAGACTATCCCAAAAATAAAATAAAGAGGATCTAGTATGCCCACAGATATTTCTCTGTGCTGTTTACTAGCAAATATGTTAAAATATTGTTGTAGTTAATCTCCATAACAACACAATGAAGGTGATTTTTTTAAAAAATCACCACTATATTGATGAGAGTTTGATAGCTTAGAGAGGTTATCCTGACCTATATAAGGTTATATAACCTGTGATTAATAGAGTTGGGAATTGTGAGCAAGAAATTTCATGTTCTTCTGCTACTTGGTGGTGTTTTAAAGGCTTATCTTTATTCCTTATGACTTTTGGTTGGAAATATATGGCTGAAAATTTGTCATAGAAAGTGACACAAAATACTCCCATGGCTTAGAAAAAGTCATTTCCCCCTTTCTACTGTTACATACTGGTTAGTATGATATATTAAATGAAGAATCTTTGGAGAAAAAGAGAAATTGCTTGCCATTTACTTACTGTATGACCTTGGGCAAGTAACTGAGACACCTAGAGTCACTGTTTTCTTAAATCTAAGGAGAAGAGAATAAAAACTACCTCAGGAATGTATTGCCAAATTCTAATACATAGTATAAATCTTCAATAAGTGTTCCTACTCTGTTCCTTTATAATGTATTTCTTGGCATTTCTGAAAAAAAGGAAAGTGAAGTTTTGCTCAATGTGAAATGTTTTAACAGTATTTCAGAGACTATCTGTAAATAGCTTTGAATTTCACCACGTATTTTTGCCTCAAAATTTATCTTCTTTATGATCTTATCATTTATTAAAATGATCCTTGCTGGCCCTCAATTCACTAAGACCAAATTAGGAAATTTAAAAACTGCTGTGTTGAGAACTGATCATTCCAAGTTGTGTAAGGCAGTGGTTACTTTGCAAAGCTCAGACACATAGCCAAGAAACTCCGCAGGGAAGTGGAGCGAGTCAGGCCAGATATAAGTAGTGTTACGGTTTGTGTCTAGATGTCCTCCCCAAAGCCTCATGTGGTAAGAGATAGCTCGATCTAGAGGGTGTGATTACTAAATTGATCCATTGATCAGTTTGGCATGGTTCTGCTGGGATCAAGGAGGATGTGAGACTGAGATTGGGGGTGGGAGTGCGGCCCGCCCTAGAGACAGGTAGCCTAGATAAAAGATACAGGAAAAAGCTAATTAGCTGCTTGTTTGCATTGCTTATTTGCATTCCCCGCCTACATTCCTTGGATTCCTCACTTTACTTTGCTGCCGGTCAGCTGCTGGTCGGCTGCCGATCTGCCATGCCGGTCCGCCCTGCCTCTGCCATGCCGCCCTGCCTCGGACCCAGCGGACTATAGACTGAAACCTCTGCAGACTGTGAGCTAATAAACCTTTCTTCCCCTAACTTTAGGTGTCTGGTATTCTGTTCCAGCAAAGAGAGAAAACCTAACTAAAACAAGTAGGAAGAGCTAGGGGAGCACGAAGTGAATATCCAGGAAACTGGGAAATCAGACTCTCAGTAATGCCTTCCACCTACTAGTACCTTGTTTTGTTTTGTCTTTTAGGACTGGTTTAAAATCTACTGACTACGAAATATAGCTACTGCCTAAGACACAACATAAAATGCTTTTACTTTTATGATCTTCTGTAGCATTCATTTTTTTCTCCCACTCATCTATATTATTTTGGCATATTTTTAATGTATCATATGACATGTTTCTCTCTTACTTTTAAACCTTGATTTCCATATGATATGTGCACAATAAGATTATAATTCAACTGTGGTTACAAGATATGTAACCATTTCTTTATATTACACACATTTTCCAGTCCATATTTGTGTGTTCAGAAATGTATCCGATGAATGAAGAAGTGTCTCAGTCTCCATTTATATTACTGTTGATGTGCATTTCTTCTTTTAACATATAAATATAATTATTCTTTCTTATATAGAACACTTGGAAAATTCCTTTGAAAAGACTCAGGTACTAATAATTTTAAAACTTTCCTGTTTGTGCAAAGACACTACTGTGGGAGACTTTGCAATGATTTAGGATCTAGGAGTATGGTCTGACTTTTAACCCAGAACATAAACATTATTCTCATCTATAAATTGTGGAATTGTGCCTTTTGCATCTAATAAGGAATACTTCAGTTTCACAAGTAGACACTTTATTCCATTCTCAGGCTCACGAGATCCAACTCGCTTTCAGTCTCATATGGCCAATATTTACTCCTATGATTTTCAACAGACTATTATCACCAAAAGTAGCTCTCCTTCCCTTCTCCTCTTCTGCTCTGGAAGTCTTATAAATAAATTGAAAACAAGTCCTAATTAATATTCCTCCATGGTCAGCCTTGTAATTATTGAATACTTTAATAATTTCCCATGGATTTATGTATTCAATAAACTTCAATGCACCTGCCAGTTTCCAGGCACTATACTTATCACTATAGATAAAGCAGTTAGCAAACCAGGCAAAAATATTTACACTTTAAAAAGTTCCATTTAAAGAAGGAGCGGCAAATACTTAAATATAGAGTAGGTAAAATAATAGTTTGCACTCTGAAGAAAAATATAATAAGAAAAATTACAAGCAGAGTTTACAGTAAGGGGAAATGAGAACATCAATTAGTTTAGACATTCTGGAAACTGGTATGGAGACTCCTTTAAAAACTAAACATGTGCTACCATTTGATCCAACAATTTCTCTACTTTGATATTCAAAGAAAATGACCTCATATCCAAAACTTATTTGCATTCTTATGGTTATTGCAGCACTATTCACAATAGCCAAAATGTGGAATCAACTCGGCTGTTCTTGAGTGGATGAATTGATAAAGAAAATGTGATAGGTCTACACAATGTAATACTACTTGCCCATAAAAAGAATCAAATCCTATAGTCTGCAGCAATATGGATGGATCTGGAGGCCATTATGTGTATTGGTAAGATTTCCATTGCTGGAACAAAATACTTGAAAGATTTACATCACTTCATAATTTCAGAGGTTTCGTTTTACACATGGATGGCTCCCAGGCAGAAAACTCAAGATAGAAAGACACGGCAGAGAAAAATTCCTCAATTTATGGCATTTGGGCAGCACAGAGCATGACCAGAGCACAAGATGTAGGAGCCTTGGCACAGATATAGTCTCTAAGGGCAAAACCCCATGACCCACTTCCTCCAACTAGAACCCAGCTCCTAATAGCTCATTCAGCCATGAGGTTAAGCTATGAATGAGATTGTTGTCCTCACAACACAATCGTCTTTCCAGGAGTTTCTAAAGCTAGTCAAGTTGGCAATCAAGATTAACTGGCACATTTTGTTAAATGAGACAAGCTAGACACACAAAGACAAATACTACATGCTTTCTCTTTTGTGGGAACCAATAAGCCAACCTTGTTTGAGCAGTGAAATGGAATGGTGATTCATAGAAAGTGAGAAAAACAAGAAAAGGGAAGATTCAATAAGGGCACCACAAAGATCAATAAGGGTACCACAGAGCAAGTGAGGGATCACTTTCAGTTCTTCTGAAGTACAGCAGGGTAACCACCAATTAAGATGTACGATGGACATGCACCAAGTCCTGATGAGGAATGTGACCATTATGTACTGCAAACATGCACCAAGCAAAACAAAATCTAAAAAACAAATAATAAAGATGAAAAGTGATTAGAATTCCTGCCCAAAAAAGCTATGCTGTACCTAAAAATGAGTAGAAATGAAGAGTAAAAGATTCCCAACAAATAAAAAAATTAATGGTTGAAAAATGGAAAATTTTTGATTTGATTATTTCACATCTATCCATCATGCACTCATAAAGATGTAAAAATTTTACAAGGTAAAGTTAGCATCCTCCAACTTTTCTTTTATTGATTAAATTTTACGTTTGACTTATTTTGATACGAACACTGTATGCTAATTTTAGTTCCATTTGAATGTAAATTCCTTGTAAATAAATGCTTAGATAATTCATGGAAATATATGTGTGTATATTTTCTACTCTATGGAAGGGAACTTTGTTCTTTTAGATCATGTTGCTAAATAATAAAATAAAATATCCTCAGCACAATCACTATTATAACATTCTTTTTTGACAGTCTTCAAAATCTTAAGTAAAACAAATTTATGAGTCTGTACTTTATATTATCTAAATCTTTTACATTAACAACAGAGTCTGGGCACACTTTTTAAAAAGGTTTCTTTCCATGAAATGCTTATGATGCCTGAATCAGTCCATATATATATATATATATATATATATATATATATATATATATGTATTTTTTTTTTTTGCTTACAAGAAATTTTCTTGAAATATTGACAGCTAGAGAATTCACAAAAAGTATTGTGGAAAATAGAAAACCAGTTCTTAAATAAGAAGGGCTCCTCAATTTAAATATGCTATACACTAGTACTAAAAATTCTGTCTTTAAAAGAAAAATAAAAATTCTGTCTTTATGAGTCACTGTGGAAAATCTACCATAAAAATCAATTTTCTCTTTTGCTTCAGAAGTGTTTATATAAAATATTCTTTCAATAGGGGAAAAGTATCTATGTAGGTTTACTGATATGCCCCCCAAACATCATAAGATGCAAAAGAAAAAGCTCTAGTCTAATCAAAACCACAAAATGAAAAATGCCTTAATAATGTAAACTGAATTATTATTTGCCAGTGAACTTATTCAAGTTATTTTATCAACATTTCCACCCACACTTGACAGAAAGACTCCCTTTTAAAAACTGGCAAAACAATTTTGAATAGTCTTGACAGGATTTGAGATTTTTCAACAGAGGAAAGTTGACTAACATATTACCTGACCTCCAATTACAGACAATCAATATTATCACTTAAAAAATAACGAAGAAAGTTAAACTTCAAGTTATTTTCTGTCGTGTTCTTATAACACACCAAAGTTCATTTGTGTTAGCTATTTGGCTCCCACGTGTGTATGTGTCGTTGCTGTGTGTCCATCAATTATGAAAAAGAGATACAAAGAAGAATTTTCTAGTAACATTTAAAGTGAATATCTAAAAATGTCTTTCTTCAGTGGGAGATAATTTTGTCATGAACATACACAGAAAAAGAATATGGGAAAAAAGTTATTTTTTCCTAACCAATAACCTTTTCTCAAAATATTAGACCACTGACAATTGTTCCTATCTTCGAAAACAAAAGAGTGTGTAGAATTGGACATAGTCATCTAAAACATTTCAATATTCTTCTTTGAATGCATTCATGTTAGAAGATATATAGATACAGATATTTATGTTCTATTACTTCTAAGAGAACTAATATTTTGTTCTCTAATTTATGCAATATAGCATTTAGATGATCATTTTTCAGGAATTATAACATTAAGGCTGATGCGTACAGTACTTCAAACTCTGCACTGTAAAAAGGCACTAATAGGAAAATTGGAGCTGAAATTTAGCTTGTGCTTCTTTCCACGTTGAGGGAACCAGAATTAGGTTATTTTCCACAGAGCAAGGGAAATGCCTTTTATTTTATAAGAAGTTCCATATGCACTACTATTTGCTCTTGCATACCATACACAGTTTTAAAACTGGTTGTGAAGATCATGTAATAATTATCTGTTATATTTACATTGAATTAAAAAACATGAATTGAAATCTTGCATATTTTCACTTTGCGTTTTTATCTTGCTTTAGTTTTCAGCTCCTGTACTTACAGAAAATATTGCAAAAAGCATGAGCATGTAAGGAGGCTGCCATTAATTTTAAAACAGCTTCTGCCTATCCAAGTCCTCAAGGATTTTTACATGTTTTGCTATCTAAAGAGTACGTTATGGCTTAGTAGGGAGTCTGTAGGGTCTACTCCAGAGCTAAGTGTTATAAATATTTGATATCATTCTGAAGGATATCTGATTAAGATATTAGAAAAAGTAAAATCATAGAGAAATTTGTATGATAGTTGATGGAACTATCCTTAGTATTATTTGGCAATTCCATTCACACTAGCTTTTTCTGCATTTTTAATTAATTAATTATTTCATATAATTGATAAATACCATCTGTATTTATAGGCTATAATGTGATGTTTTAATATGTGTATACAAAATGATTACATTAAGCCGAATAACACATCCATTGCCCTAAATTTTATCAACTACGAGAGTTGAAAACCTTTAAAATCTACTCTCACATTTTCTCCAGTAAGAATGATTAAACCTTTGGCTGTACATGTTAGGCTCCCATATTGACCTACAGGTCCAGACTTCCATGCATGTGTTTATTTTAATTATTTTGGTGGCGGGTGCTGGAGACCGAACTCAATGCCTTGCGCTTTCTAGGCAAGTGCTCTACACCCGAGCTAAGTCCCCAGCCCCTTTATTTTAAATTGTGATGCATAGCTTCACTGAGTTATCCCAATGGGGCTCAAATTTGCCATCCTCCTGCCTTTGTCTCCAGAGTACCTGGGATTACAGGTGTGTCACCAGGCCCAGAAGCAATTTCCAAGTACATAGTCCATTATTCCTAACTACAGCTACTCTGCTCTACAATAGATCCCCAGTATTTGTGCCTCCCAAATGACTTTGTGATCTTTCACCACTATTTCTCCTATGCCTCCAGCTCCATCTCGCAGCTTCATGTAACCACTATTTTTCTCTCTGCTTTTGCAAGTTTGGCTATTTGAGATCACTCAGTATAATGTCCTCTAGATTCATTCATGTCTTCAGAAATGACAGGATTTTTTTTCTGAAAGGTTAAAGTGTTTAGTGTTGTGTATACACATAGCAGTTCCTTTATCCCTTCATTTGTTGCTTGACATTTACATTAATTCCCTATTTTGGCTCTTACAAATAATGCCACAATGAACATGAGATGGCAGATCTCTTTCCGATTTACTGATTTGATTTGTTTTGAATATATACCCAAAAGTGGAAATATTGGATCATACGGTAGTTCTACTTTGTGTTTTTTGAGAAACGCCTATATGATTTTCCATAGTGTTTCCTGCAAAGAGTGAATAAAGATTCCCTTTTCACCACAGCTAAATGGACACTTATTTTCTCTTCTCTTTTTGATATTAGCCATTCAAATAAATGAAACTAAGTACGGTTTTAATTTGCATGTTAGCGCGAATAGAGATGTTGAATATTTTTTATATTCTCATTGGACATTTCCACATCTTCTTTTAAGAAATGTTGATTTGGGTCATTTGCCTTTATTTGAATTGTTTTCTTTTCCTTAACATTGAGTTTTTAGAGTTTCTTATATTTTAGATATTAATTTTTATCAGATATGATTTACAAATACTTTTTTAACTGTAGTTTGTTTCTTCACTCTTTGATTATTTTTCCATGTAGAAGTTTTTTTTTTTTTAGTTTGCTATCATTCCATTTGTCTACTTCTTCTGCATTGTCTCCTTGAGAACCAGAGCCGTTGAGTGAGCTCAGTAGGCGAGCGCTCTACTACTGAGCTATATCCCCAGGCCCTACTTTTCTTTTTTCTGGTTTGCTCTTAAAGTTATATCCGGAAACTCTTTGCCAAGACAAATGTCAGGCAGATTTTTCCATAGGTTGTCATCTATTAGTTTTATACATTAGGTTTTATGTGTAATGCATTTTAAATTGATCTTTGTATATAGTTTAAGAATCTAATTTCATTCAGATATTGAGTTTTCTCAGCACTGTTTATTAAAGATTCAATCCTTTGCCAGTTGTATTCTTGGTACCTTTGTTCAAGATCAGTTGATAGTTATGGATGGATAGTTCAGAGACTTTCATTCAGTTCCATTAGTCAATGCACCTGTTTTTAAAACACTCTTCATTGATCATATCAAGCTCTCTCAACTCCTAAGATTTAAAAATCTGCCTTCCTTTATCCTGGAATGAAATCAAATCTCTCCCCAACTATCACTATCTCTGTCCAAAGATGTATTATACCATCTCCTGTAATACAAAGTCTGTATGTTTTATGGCTGATGATAGTTTTTAAACAACCTGTTCTCTTCTCCTTTTGCCCCAATGGTGGGACGGCTGATAGAAGGCCTACATACTCTCTCCTTTGAACCAGTGCAAATTTCAAACCACATCATTCTATGCATAGGAATACTTGCTCCAGTCATATGCATTTTCCAAGATAAAAACTCCAGGCTATCCTCCTTTCCTCATCTCTCAATCTATATTTGAACCAGCTTAGGAAGCCTTCTGTGTTGATTGTTCAAAGTCTCATTATGCACTGAAAAGGAAATCCTTCTATATTCTCCTCCAGTTTGTGTGTGACCTCCTCAGCCTTTGATCTGAACCAGATTTTGTGTTCGGTCTATTTTATTTCTGAGGCCTGAGCAAAACTTCTTCTCATTTCAATTTCAGCTTTAAATGTCTTTTCTTCTGGAAATTATTTTATGAAAAAAACCTTTGAAATCATCACTCACTCAATACCTATTTCTGAAACTTAGTCTATATAACATTTGTTATTATCATGGCCTATCTGTTTACTTGCTTACATTCGATAAAGATGCAATGGAAGATCTGGATTTTATTTCTCTTATTTACCATTTTTTTCCATGGCCCAAATAAATCCACTCCGTGCAATATTGAAGTGATATTTGCCATTGGAGAAATTAATAAATATAATAGTCTGTCAGCCGAATTTTAGGAATAACCTTTTAGTGTGACCCAATGAAATAGGTTTCTAGTTTTTCTAAATATATAGAGACTGAATATTTATAAAGTCAGACATATGGAAAGGATCTCTGTCCTGTTTTGGTCTGTCTCTTTCTTTTTTCTTTCTCTGTGTTGCATAGTGAATGATCCTCTAGTCGTCTTCAGTCCTTCTTTTCAGTCTTTCACATGGAGGACTTCTATTCATCTTCCTTATGTCTCTAGGTTACTCATTTTTTTGCATTACCAAAGTAGACACCTAATTGGTCTATCTCACTACAGCTGAGCCCTCTGATCTCTCCATTCATAGTTTTTCTAAACTTGTTACTTTAAATCCAATTATTTCTTCTGTTTATCTAAAGTCTTCTAATGGTTCCTGATATTTATAGTTCATTCTACTCACTGCAACTTTTACTAAAACTCATTCTCACACTGGGACCAATCAAACAAAATTACTTGTACTTCTGTTTAAAAAAAAAAGAGGCTCGAAACTGTATGTTCTTTCAATATGTCAAGTTTTCACTTTAAGTTCCTGTGAATGTTATTTCTTCCTGAAAGAACCCTCTTATCTCCCAGGACGATTTATATGGTTTCTCTTTGTATTCTTAATTAAAGATCTCAACCAAAATTATTGTCTTCATCTTATCTTTGGCAAATATTTTCTTACTATTTTGTATAATTGTTAATTTCTAGAAGGAACAGGTTATATCTCATAAGAATAAAATATTGTATAACAATATTTAGCCTACATCATTTAGGTAATAAATAAGAATGGAATACAAAAGTAATTATTAATATGTATATATTGATAAGTCAGAGGCAATCAAAATGTTTAGTGGGAGATGGAGTAACACATCAGAGAAGAAAGAATAAATAATGTGAAGACAAGTGATGTGACAGACAAGTACTATGCAAGGTAACACGCCGTGTTGTTAGGTAAGAGAAATAGAGAAAAAGTGGCCCAAGAGGTTCTAATACTAGGTAAAACATACAAAGAAACACAATATAATTCATGTATTTTGAGAACAAATGGAGGTACAACATCTCTATTGTGATCTAATACTATCTAAAATTAATTTTTGTCTTAGTTACTTTTCTCATTGCTGAGACAAAATACCCAACACCCAAAGTTAAAGGAGGAAAGGTTTATTTGGCTCACAATTTGTAGAGGTTTCAGTTCACAGTTGGTTGGCTTCAAGGCAGGGCAGCATGGCAGGGGGCATTGCAGAGGAGAGACACTCCATGGCACGGCAGGACAGACAGAAGGCAGCAAGCAACAACTGACAAACTACAGACCTCTTTCCATCCCTTATATCTTATTTAGGGTACCTACCCTCAGTTCGAGTAACATTCACAGGCTTAATCCTGGCATTGTATCCTTCATCCCGGCATCATATACCTTAGATCCAGCCACTTCCGAAAAGCTCCATTGGTGACTACATAAGGCTTTGGGGGACATCTAGATAAAAGCCATAACAAATTTGGTTTATCCTGTAACTTTCATCTGATGTGATGTCTAATTTAGCTAAACAAATTCATTTGATTATTCAAAAGTAATATTTTCAATATCAGAAAAGGTAAATTACAGGAATTACAGGAGTTCCAGAAAGACAAAGTGGCCCTTCCTAAACTTGGATCTGGAATTCCTCAAACAATACCAACTTTATAAGGTCTTGAAAAATTAAAATTAAGTCTATAAAATAATGTAGGAGACTTTACTTAGATCGCTACTTATATAATGTGTCCAGGGGAAAAAAACCAGAGAGCTAAGGAGCTAAGGCTTTGTGAGTAAATAAAAAGACAAAAACAAATATAGGTTGCACCAAAACCAGGTTTACATTATGAAAAATGTCCAACAGTAAATGGAGTCTAACGTTCAGGAAATACAAGATCTATGAAGTATGTTTCTTTAGATAATTTGATTAGAAGCACGAAACAACTTTAATTTCCCTATTGTTATCATTCTTCTCCCTGGTAATTCTAGCACACTTGTGAATCTGAGAGCTTTTTTTTTTTTTTTTATAGTATCTAACAGGGTCCTAATAAATAGATTTGGATGAAGGATTAATACTTCAAGATCACTGATCTTGTTTAAAAATTCTCAAAGGAGAAAGAGATATTAAGTTTGTGACTGAAAATCTATATGTCAGTATCCTTCCCGCTTAAAATCATTCAATTCCTATGCGTGCTTTCAAAGGCAATACAAAAGGTGTACATTTTGGAATTCAACATTAACTTTACATTTGATTTTCTACACTTGGTAGTTGTTTCAAAGTGTATTTTATATTTTAGTGTATGCTATATTTATTCATGCAAGTGTTTTTTGGTTTTGTTGTCCACGCTAACTCACAGATTTCACCATCCATTCTAGTGAACAAAAATTATACTGCGGTTACTTGAAAACATTTCAGCATTTCTTCTTAAATACTAAAAATTATTCTTTAATTCAATATGCATAACATTTTGACAGATAGTAATTTCTTCTAAGATACCATAGTTCCAAAAGAACCTGAGTTCTATCATTGAGCTCTATATATTTAAATAATCTATTTATATGTCCTATATAATGGATGCAAAGCTTATTAGTTATTATTGTCTTATTATGATATCATATATTTTAAATGCATGAAGCCATTACATGTATTTCAAATATTGTGATGGACTTATTTAAATGTCATGTGATGCTGTATAGAAAATCAGAGTCGGTTTTCTGGAAAAATTGATGGAACTTTGTGAAATTCTATTACTTCTCTGTAAAATTTAAAAAAAAAAAACTAAAATCAAAGTTATTGTAAGGATTTAATAAAACACTATTTGTAAGTATGATGATACACTGAAAATAACTATAAGCATCAAGTTAGCATACACATACAGATGCATACACATGAAATGCACACACGCATAACACGCATTTACCGGGCTAGTGGCTGAGCTTAGAAACCTGTATTGCAAAATTCAGTGAAATGTCAGAGCATATACTTTTGCTCAAAGCCATTTGAAAACTTTCAAAACACACAAGATTTATAACATTGCTTGACATATGAAGGATTTCATTAAGATTTTTAAAACATATGCAAAAATTTGAAGATATAGCAGGATTCCTCCAACTTACATGACCGAAGGCTGAGAATAAATAAACAATTTTGGGTTGAGACCATTATGAATTATTGCAAGTTTCTGAAATTTCTGGCAAATATAAATAATATATATACTTTAAAATACTTCTTTCAGTAAGAAAAATGACTTTCTTCTGGAACTATGAGACTGATATATTTCTTAGGTCAAAGCCAATATGCTATAGTCTTGTCCATAACAGCAGGAAAATTATTTATTAGATAGCAAATATTACAAAAGAATAAATGATTGCATATTTTCATTTTGGGAAAAAAACACTAAAATACACATATTAACAATTAATTTTATCTTTAGTTTATTCTGTTCTCATTGCTACTATATTTCAGATAGTCAAGAAAAATAAAATAAATGAAAAGTCTTTTACTATACAGATACCATCATAAAATTCACAACACTTGTCATCTAATAAAATTTATAGTTGCATATAAACACATTCCTTAAACTATCTTGTATGTGATAATATTCATCACCTTATTAGTTGAGGACTGTATTTGAAATGGATAGTTTCTGGGGAAATGTCCCACTAAAAATCTTTTAAATAACACGGGAGTTCATTACACTATTGGACGATATTTTAATTATTAGTAGCTGTGGGCTCGAGTCATGACTTTGTGGTGACAGGGCTAGAGGCCCTTCTTAGATTTATCTTTGCTATCTAGAGTGTTTCCATCAGTGCTGTTGTTCTTCAAAAGTATTCAATACTGTAGGTAGACACAAAATAGTTACCAAAACTACCTCCACTTAATCCCACTGAGTAGATCTTCATCATACCGCCTACTGGCAAGACAGAACTTACTTGGATATTTATTTTTCCAGTCTGTTGGAAATGTATTTGTGTTTCCATGAAGGAACAGATAAATACATGGTAGAAAACTTGCCATCTCAGCCCAAGTGTTGAACATAATCTAAAATCTAGGATCACTTCAAATGTCTATTGAGAACTAATTTTTTTTTTATTTTTTTTTTATTTTTTAACCAAGAACATGTACTGGTACATTGTCCATATATTGATCACATTTAACATGTTTGTTTTGTACCTGTACATGGTGTTTTTGAGTCTCCATGTGCATGAATTTCCATACCTAGAATTGTTTCCCTCTTGGTTTTTTTTTTGTTTGTTTGTTTGTTTCCCTCTTGTAAGTTGAAGCAAATATGAATTTTACATAACTTTCCTTTACTTAAGATATTTTAGCCCAAACACTTTTGTGTGTGTGTGTGTGTGTGTGTGTGTGTGTGTGTTCATGAAATTTGGTATGGATTAGTAATACAGATATATATGAAAATGATATAGGTGTCAGATGTATTGGCCTAATTTAAAAAAAAAATTACACTTTGGATGTATATCTTATGTCAAGGAAACAGAATGAGAGGAATTCATAGAAAAACAAAATTGCTGCTTTTGTCTTATTATCAACCATAAAATATTGAATCAAAAAACATAAAACAAGCTCCTCTTGCATTTATTTTTAGCCATTGAAGAATTATTGCATTTTATGTTTTTTTTAAACTTTTTTCCTAACTTATTCCTGGCGACCCTGTGCATCGTTTCAAAAAAGTTATTTTGATTTTTAAGGAAATTTGTTGCTTTGGGGAGGATTCTCAAACAAAACAAAACAAAACAAAACAAACACACAAACAAACAAACAAAAACAACCAGGGACTAAAAGAATCACCATAGGGAGTTCTGATAACATTTTTCAGGTAATATTTGGGTTTTGGATACTTCTTTCAGATTCTCTAATATCTTTTATATATGGATTTGATAAACAAAAAAAAAAGAAATATATCAAGTCATGGAGAAAGATATATTATGGGAGTGATCAGCGATTATATCTAGTTGTATTTTCCAAGATCCTAACACTAACAAATGAAGCTCTTTGAGCAGTCATTACTACAAGTTAAAGGAGTGTATCATAAGGCAACCAGAATAAGTACAGATATTTAATTGCATTTCATTCTTCTTAATTTTGTTTCTGACTTATACTTCATTAAATGCTAAATGGTTAACTAAATGTTTAGATAGCTGAAGAACAATAGTCTTTAAATTGGCTCTTCACAAGACTGCTGGTACATTTTTAAAGGAGAAAGTGTTAGGAAATATAATAAAACACATTCACTGAAATGATTTTGTGTGAATGTGGGAGAATACACTCAAAAAAGGGCAGATATAGGCATATTTTCTGCTGAAATTGTTCTCAGTCTTTCCTATATAAATAAGGAATTTTTCTCTTTTTAAAGGAACAGAACATCTCACGAGACATCTGAAATAAATGCACGTTTTTAGGCTAGTAATGCACCACCTTGGGAATCTTATTGTTCGAA
This sequence comes from Hystrix cristata, assembly GCA_004026905.1. NCBI lineage: Eukaryota > Metazoa > Chordata > Mammalia > Rodentia > Hystricidae > Hystrix > Hystrix cristata. The sequence continues at coordinate 18,480 of PVJO010004171.1, forward strand.
GGACAGCTGAGCTACTCCGGCAATGGAACAAAAGACAGCTGTTTTCTCTTCTGCTTCACTCTGAGGCCACAAGGTCTTTTCCCTTTGTGCTCTCCTTTCAGCTGAATCTTTATATTCCAACTTCCTCTGAACATTTTCTATATTCTTCTCAAGTTAATATGATTTGTACATGGCTTAAGGAAAAAATACTGCTGCTTTATCGGTGCTCTGCCATTTCAATATGGTCCTCACCTTCAAATTTCTAGTTGTTTTACCGGATACTGATGGTTGATTCATTCTGAGTGTAGCGTCAAAACCTTCCTCAATATCTTTCCTCTGCTATAGAGACTAAAAACAATAAAATCTCAACTCGTTACTTTGTTTTATATAAAGATCACAATATAACATATTTCTCTCCAATGAAATACCAAGTAAAATTTTACAAGGTATTTTAGGGAAAAAATATTGGCTTTGAAAACAAGCATCTGAGGTGATTAATTTTATGTCAACTTGACTGGTCTAAAGGATGCCCAAATAATCATTAAAACTTTATTTATTTATTTGTTTGTTTGTTTGTTTGTTTCTGTGAAAGTATTTTGGGAACCATTAGTATTTTGATTAGCAGACTGAGGAAAGTTCACCCTCTCCAAAGTAAGCAGACATCTTCCTGAGCTGGGGTATCATTGTCCTGAACCCACACATCAGGGCATCCTGGTTTGCAGACACCAGGATGTATACCAGTGCTCCACACCACCATCTCCTGTGGTCCAGCCTCAGGGTTTCAAACCCTAACTGGGAATCACACTATGGTCTCCTTTGGTTCTCAGGCTTTCAGACTCTGACTGACTTGTACCACTGAATTTCCTGGTTTTCCAGCTTGCAAATGACAGGCTGGTCACAGGACTACTTAACTTCAACAGTCGTGTTAGCCTATTACGATAATAATGTATGCCATATATATGTGGCATATATAATATATATTATATTATATATATTTATTATAATATATTAAATTTATATAATATATTATATTTATATATAATATATTATATATAATATATATTATAATAAATAGTGCCTATTGGTTCTGTTTCTCACTGAAACCCAAACATAGATGCTCCTTGACTTATGGTAGGGTTATATACCAATAAATTCATTGTAAGTTAAACCTTGATTTAATGCACCTCATCTGCTGAACATCGTAGTTTAGCCGCAGAGCACACCGTGGTGTGTTTTGCCCACATGATCTCATGATAGAGAGGAAGCCGTAAGAGCCTGCTGCTGCCCAGAGCTCTGAGAGTATTCTACAGCATTTCACTGGTCCTGGAAAAGGCCAAAATTCTATATTTGAAGCGTGCTTTCTACTGAACGCACATTGCTTTCACATCATCACAGAGTCAAAACATCATAATTCAAACCAATATAATTCAGGGACCATCTGCCCAGCATCATTACTTCCTATTTTTTCTTGCCTTGAAATGAAAGCAGGATGGTAGAAGGAAAGCAGCTACAGACATTTCTACAGAATCTATTCTCTAAGTTTGAGTCAAGAGTCCATTCATAATGCAGTCACAGTTGGGGTCACTTACCACATAGGACTTCCCAGTTCAAATTCTGGGCAGAAAAAAAAAAATAGTTGTGAGTAGAAAAAAATTGATGACTAACATTAATGAGTTTCAAAATCTGTAATCGCTCCTCACTGATCTCTGTGGACATCAGTGAGAATTTATCCATTTACAAATTATTTTATTAATTGTTTTGCAATGAAAATATTATATTATTGGAAAAATGTGTCTTTCAAAGAAAATTATGAAACAACAATTGATGGTGAGAAAGTTAAATCAAATATAAAATTTCCTATATGAATTTAAACATTGAGCATTGCAATGTGTTGTTCCTACACCTGAAACAAGTCACTACGATGCTCAGTACACTGAAAATTTTCTTGGACAGATATAATTTATTGATCTAGAACGATAGTTCTTTTATAATTTTAACCTTTGCTGGAAGTGAAATACTTCATTCATTGTAATTGTTGACTTTGTTCTTGACTTGAAAGAGTTCAACTGATTAACAGAAACAAAATGTACCACTAATCATATCACATATTATAAATATTGTAATAATGACATGGCTACTCATTTTAAAGTAGCAAAGTATCCAGTACATATCATATAAAAAGCAGCAAAGCATCCAATACATATAATAAAAAGTATCCACAGAAATAATATTTTTGAATTGACTTCTGGAGACCTACCAATTCTTAAATGCAGAACTGGTGAGGGGAAATAAGAGCCAGATATTCTAGGTAAATGTGAACATCTGCATACTGGGAACAAGTTCGGTGATCTGAAATTATTACTTCACGTGCTAAAAACTGGTAAGCAAGTTTTAGTGCAAGCATCTTTGTAGCTGAAAGTTACAGCTGCAGAATACCAGTATTAGAGTACTAGGTTGATGCTAGACAGCAAAAACATTTGGAGGTCGGGCTGAGGAAGATTAATTCATTTTCTGTTGCTAGAGACTTTAAAATTTGTGAGAGGTATAAATAGATGCAAACTTTAAGAATGGCCATTGTAGACATTTGCTTGTTTGTTCTCAGACCCATTCGCTACTCCACCCTCCTCTCCCCAGTATTGGGTTTGGAACTGTACACACTTTCTCAGCTCCTACTGAAACATGAGGAGCAAAGGGGGCCGTGGAAGGGAATTTGAAGACAGGGTGTTCATCACACACTGCTTCCGTACTGTGTCTCTGCTGAAATCGCCTTCTCTATGTCTCCTGTTCCCGCTCCACCATGGAGCTGCTACATCCTCATGGTCCCAGCTGCCACCATATCCTCTTGCATCCTCCATGCAGCTGCTACGTCCTCGTGGTCCCAGGTGCCACCAGGTAGATTCACCACAGTCCTTCTACTCTCCTTGAAGACCTCCATGAAGGTGACCCCATCACCTTCTCCTGGCTCCCTTCACTTCTAAGAGTAGCAGTACCTGCCTATAATTTTTGAGACTGAGGGTTCCCCCTTGTACATTTTCTTCTTATACACTTTTGCAGCTAATGCTCCATGTTAAAATTTGGTGCTAAGGCCTGGCATTAGTTTGTGTTGCTGGCTGTTCCTTCAGATAGTTATGAAAGAAAACAGATATGTAATTTTTTCCAGCACTCCTTTTGATGGTTTTGAATGAGTAGTATAATAATAAACTTCTTACATAAAGTTACCTTCATGATAATGAAATCAAAGTTGAATTGGAACATTCACTCCTGGGAAATTTAGAAAAATATTCTTTCTTTCTTTTTTTGTTTTTTTTATCAATATCTCCATTGAAACTCCTGCACAGCCTAACTTCTTATTTTAATAACACCTGGTGTTAGTTGGGAACTGTCAACACGAACGACTAAAATAAGACCACGTTATTTCTTCTGTTTTATTCTCTGTATGTCTTTCTTTCTCATATCAATCCAACTTTTTGGAAGAGTTGTTTGTAATTTAAAACTTTAAAGGCATTAAAAATTTAATGGCTCAATGGGTAAAACAGGCAGGTACTTCAACCTCACCTGGTTTTGTTTTCAAGGCAAAGTGTTTACCGCGATGCAGGTGTGTGACAAGAACATCAGCGGTGACAGCACGCTCTGCACTCCACTTTTAAGTCATTGTTGTCACCACTATATTTATAAAGAGAATTTAGTAACTTTCCCACGGAGAAAGCAGGTGAAATTGATAAACAACAAGAAGAACTCTTTCAAAATTAATCAATAAAATCTATTTAGAATAGAATTTGAACTAATTGGGTTATTTATTTTAGCTTTCAACAAACTGATTAAATAGGAGCTCATTCATAAATATATAATATCTATAGAAACATTTATATTAAACTTATCTTTAAAAATCATATTTGCTTTCTCTAAAATTTAATATTTTTACTTAGAAATATTTTCAATGTTTTAGAAGTAAATATGACTATTTTCTCAAATAGTAGCATATCTTACTTCTTAATTTCTTCGTATGTAAATAAATTTTTTTGCGGGGTGCTAGGGATTGAACTCAGGGCCTTGAGCTTGCTAGGCAAGCACTCTACCACTGACTTAAATCCCCAACCTGATAAAGAAGTTTAAATATCAAACCAACATAGAATTTGGTTGGATAGATATATAGGTTGATAAATAAATTTGTATTCATTAGATTGTCTGTAATGTGAGAACATATTTCAAAATTTCCTCCACAATCGTCTAAGATAATACTAATCCCAGAGCACAAAATAGTGAACTGTAAATTTTAAGATTCCTTTAGATTTCTGAGTTTGTCAGTTAAATTTGAAGGTTCTCTTTGAAACGAAAATACTGAAGTGTTCCAAACACTCTCCAACATTTCCCTGATACATATCCAACTCGTATGATTAACATTTTGATAGGAAGTGTTTCATGCACAAGACTTACTCGGACTCGGAATTTCTACATAATTATGAGAGTGTTGAATCCCTCGCAGGGCCAATGTCAAGCTTCTCTTCTCAATATTAATAATACAACAGTATTATTTTAAATGTAACAATAACGTCACAAGTTTCATGGTTTAGCAAAATATATAAACAGAAAAAGAAGTAGTGAAGTTTCGGTCCCAGAATTTGACTATGAAAGCTGGACTATTGTTCCTGCCTTAATACATGAGTAATTATAATAAACCATGCACCCAGAAAACAGAAAAACTCAATTGACATATTAGAAATACTTTATATTCTGTAAACACGAAAACTCACAAATCGTTACATACACATTTGTATTTCTTGCTTACATTCCCATAGATGTATACAATTTAGAGAATATTGCTTCCCTTTCCAGATGTTTACCCTTCCTAAATTTTAATTCAAAATACAAGTAATGAATCCTTGCACCCACCACACAGTGTATAGCGGCATGTCTCCTTTCAATTTCACTGTAATAATCCATCTTATATGGCGCACAATATGACACTAAGCAATTTCAATATTAATTCAGGGATCGATATTTCCAAAATTAATAATATTAATAGACTATTTCAATAGTACAATAAAGTTGCTTCGATCTCCCCTTTCCATAAGTGATAGCCATATTTGTAATTAAAATATATATCCAATGAATGCATAATTGTTTTTAAAATTTCAAAGTTTTCTAAGGGTCTTTAGCAGTTACGTAAATAGGCCAACAGATGTATGTATCAAAACCAGCAGCCGCCAGAACACTATGACCTGATGCAATACTATAAGGTCTTATTCACCAAAAATAAAAGACAGTGGTGATTTTGTTCATTCTTCAATGTCTGCAATTCTAACTTAGTGCTTAACGCAAGGTAGATACTCCGTAAATGTGTAAGATACTTCTCAGTTTCTGTCAATAGCAGAGTTTATGACTGGAATGAGTCACTATCAGTGTCTGCATGGAGCCACAGCACTACCCTGTTTTTCTTGTTACTGAAGGTTCTCACTGAATGTTTCTTGAACGATTAAGAAATGAAGGTATGGACATGGCGAACATCATTAACAACAGTTTACATGTGAGGAAGGGAAAAAAAAGCTGTCAAGGCCACTTAGTGATTTATTTAAGGACAAATAAATGTTAAGCAAAATTATTTGAAAAATACTTAGTTCAGTGTCCTCCACACAGTAAAAACAGATGCTCTCTTATGCTTTCTAATCACAGCATTAGAAAATCAAGCCTTGTATAGTCACACTTCTCTAAAGAGCCAAAGAACTGAGATAGAGGATTTTACCTCAAAAATATCTACTTCCTCTTTTAAAAACTGGTACTTGTTTTATTATGGTATATTTCTATCACAAATCTGCTTTGCAGCATAATCAATCAGCTCTCACTTTTACTGATGCTGTATTTATGGATATGTTGTCTCCCTAACAATTATCTGAAGCCCTAAAATCAAAGACACTTGCAGCATTCTGTGGTCATTCGTGGCTGGGCACATAGGATTCCTTCCCACTCACATGCTTTGACTTTTTGTTTTAGTTCTCATGTGGAACACATCTTTGGGGGCATATTTAGTACCATTAGTTTTTTGGTTTTTTGTTTTTTGTTTTTGTTTTTGGTTTTTCCTGGTGATTCTGACTACTGAAAATGGTCTTCAAACAGCACCAGAATGCCGTTTAGGTTTTCTAAGTTCGAGAAGAATCTGATGCACTTCACAGAGAAAGTATGTGTGGTTAGGTAGCTTCATTAAGGCATCAGTTAAAGTACTGGCACATTAATGAATTACCCATGTATATTAAATAATGTGTCAATTTAAAGAAACGCATGTCAAAAAGGTTATGTATTGAATGATTAAACCCAACGTGTATTTCTCTTATAAACAGTGACTCAGTATTCACTAATTCAGTGTTCATAGTGATTTTATAGAACATAAAATGCTGAACATAATGAGAATTGACTATATTTCTGTACATCATCTTGTAACTGGTTTGGAATTATTTTGAGATCTTGCTATATTAACATTTATACACAAACACAAATGAATACATATACATATGATTAAGAAATGAATGTACGGACTAAATGTAAGAATATGAGTGCATTCTATATTTTTATCATAGCAGTGTATCTAGGGCTGGGATTTAGCTTAGTGGTTAGAGTGCTTGCCTTATAAGCACAAGGCCCTGAGTTCGACCCCCAGCACCAAAAATAAATAAATAAATAAAATAAAAAAAAACAAGCAGTGTATCTATTATAACAACATTATTAGCTACATCTGAGTTTTTTATAATTTATTGCCTTTCATACAGTTGTTACTGATGTCCTAGTTACAGCGTAATATTTTAAGGACTACTCCTGATCAATTCCAAATGAATAATGTTAGTGTAAAGGTACAGTATAGGAAGTTACTTTACTTAGTATAGATACCTATTGAGGCTTTCAATAAACTAAAGGGCAAGAGATCTTAGACTAAGTCAATAACATAAAGAAAGAGAAACAAAAGAGGCTATTCCTGACCATGTGAAACAATAAAGCAATTGCCTGGTGAATCAAGACATTTAATTAACTACAGAACTTCAAGGAGAATAACTGTTCAAATCTGATCCTAAATTACCTAGTTAACTACTTTATAAAGTTTACTTCAAGTTTTTGTGTAATTAGTTAACTGCCTGGTTTCATACCGCATGATGTTTTTTTAAACCAAATAGCAAATTTAGTAATAGAGATTTCTATCAAAACAGCATTATTAATATACAAAATATTTTGGTTGTATTACTAGATATTAGTTCTTATAATGTCCAATCACCTTAACCCTGGGCACAATGGGTCTAACGTTATTTTAGATTTAATGTCTATACACTAATATTCCCAAATGTCATATTCTGTTTCTAATTGTTACTAACGTTCACCTTCTTATAGCTTTGAGTTTACACTCCTAAGACCTTTGAGTATCTCCTGAAATGTGTTGTTTTGATGTATTGATGTCAGCTCATTACTTTATTCTTCAAAGTGGCACTGCATTTTAATAAAGTACAAAAATATTAATGCCCTATTTCATGTGCCGTTAAAAGTCCAGAGAATAATGTAGTTAGAAAAGAATACAGCTTGAAGCTTCCAGTGTGAAGTTTCCTTTTCTGCCAATCTAACACTTTGTAAAAAAGTTCTTTGCAGTCAATGAAACTGAACAAGGCCATAGACAAATATTTTCAAATATACACCACTGTATTGTACTCAAGTAAATATAGTCACCGAAAGTATGCAATATTTCACGAAAAATTTACATTTTGTACTTGACTTTGTTCAAAAACTTCAAAAGCACATGAAAACATTATTTGCATAAAACAGTGTTTTAAATGGTTATTGTATGATAAATGATAAATGTGTCCTTCCAAATCCTAATATATAGAACTTTATTGTGAGTAATGTTTGAGGATGTGGAGCTGCAAATTCCACTAAGATCGTGCTTCCCATGCAAATAATTGTGATTGAATCTAACAACTGTGGTTACCCTGGCTACTGGCAATCAGTCTCTGTCTGGAAAGTTGAACATCCTCATATGAGCTAAGGTTCAACTATAGTTCTTTACTAACCATTGCTAGCTCAGAGACAGGTGGTCCATATAAAATAAATCAAATTGGCTTACACCCCAGCTTAAACATCCCACCGATTTTTATTGTCCTTGGATGAAAATCCAAAGCCGTTTTCTAGAGAATACTACATAAGTTATTTCTTGGTATAGTGAAAACACCTGTTTGTAGCTTCTGCATTTTTTTTCCTTTCATCTGGAAACACCGACCTCTCACAGTCAAGCACCTTCAGATCCCAGGTTTATGCAAACCTTCCTTTTCTGCGTGTTATTGTCTCCACATTACTCATAACATACGGTCATCCATCGCCTCCTCCGCTGACATTGCTACCGGATCCTCTCTAAAGAAAATTACTCACCCTCTCTGTCACTCGCAGCTCTAGCTACTTATCAACATCTTTGAAAAGGCTGTGCGTTTGCCTATTTGCCTCACTTCAGTTGCTTCTCCCTTTTTATTAAGAATGAAGGCTCCACGATGGATGTCAGGAGTTCTGTTTCTTTTTTGTTTGTTTGTTTTCTTTCTTGCTTGTTGAATAAGCAATCTACATTTTAAGTGAACACCATTATTCGTATATCAGTGAGAGTAAAATGAGTGGCTCTAAAAATAAATCCTCCAAATTTAATAGTTTAAAAGTTTATTCTTCCTGTTACTTTCTTAATTTACTTACCTTAATGCTCTCAAGCTTCATCCAATTGTCATATATAGCTGATGTACTTCCTTTCTTGAAACTAAATAATATTCCAAGGTATGTATATACTACATTTTTGCTCATTCGTTCTGTAATGAATTTTTTTAAAAAAAATTGTTAAGGGAGAAGATCATTTTTTGTGTTACTCTATTTTTTAAAGTAAGTTAGATTCTCACTCAGCTCTCAGTCCAATCCTTGTGAACAATATGATCTCTTTTGCACAGTCATCATTCAGAATTTAGTTTAGTAATTGCCCAGCTCACCTATTGAGAGCAAGAAACATATTGTTTCTAGGACAGACTCTCACAATTTGTTTAGTTTTCTTTTGGTTGTTAACTTAAATATAATCAGGATTTTATTTTTAAAACCCAATATTTTATAAACCTTGGTCTAACACAATTCCTCCGCATTTGCTTTAAAGGAGCTGCCGCTACGATAACATGATCACCTTTAGTGTTTATATGATGTCGCAGAGATGACAGGGAATTTATTCTTTGCAATGAGTTACTGTGTGATGTCTTCTTTTACTGACTTCATAGAACAAGTGAAACAATATTTTAGAGATACATTATTTTCTTTTTTTTGATACATTATTTTCTAAAACTAATATATGTCAGTAATCAGGTGAAAACAAATAAATACAATTTCATAGACCATTTTGTGCATTCCACTCTTAAGAACTCGGTCATAATCTCAGTATATGTGGGTGAAATACAAGTATAATACCAAAAGTTATATACTGGGTCTATGTAAGTGCTTTGAAAAATAATAGGTGCAGGAGCCTGATGCCTTTGAGGCTCAGGTAAATCTTATGAGTTTCCACTGAGTGACCCATTCTTAGTTTACTTTAGACAAGATTGGTAAATTAGGCAATTAGGTTTTTCTCTGAACACTGCTTAATATCAGAATAAAAAGTGAAATTGAGACAAACAATTACATAGGAAGATGATATCATTTTAGTATCAGCTACTTCTATATTCCTGCTGTACGAGCAGGTACATCAAATCTTTAAACCTGCAAATAATTTAGCTTATTCTATGTCTATGCTATTTGAATTCTGATTTGAATTCAATTTTCCCTATATCTCATTGCAAGTGAGAACCACCATTGATTGATAGCACTGAATAACTGTGAGTCTTCAGAACTGTAAATTCTCATTACAGATGCATGTATTTTTGATTTATTAAATACGTATTATTGGTTTGGATTTCTCTGTCTCTCTGTCTCTGTCTTTCTCTCCCCCTCCCCCTTCTTTCTTTCTCTTGTGTGTAGGAAGCACTCTAGAGAGAGATGCTTATCTCAGGAGTGGTCAATGGACTGAGTTTCTGAATGTATAAAAGTCCAGGTTAGACCATATTGATTTCCTCTTTTCTTTTTGTGCTTTACAAACCACCACCTGTTTTTTTTAAGAAACGCCAGACGTCGGCTTTTATTATTTTGTAACACTTTCGATTAAGGAAATGATAATACCTTTGCTTTTTAAAGTCAAAAATATTTCTTATTTAGTGGGATCTCAAGGGAATTCTTTTCAGAAGTCTTCTTTACTGTATGATGTACAGAACAAGATTTTCTGCTGAAAGAGTGTATGGATTTAAAGATTTGGAGAATGTAGCCGGTTTGAATAACTGCTGTAAAGAATGTGAAGAGGAATTTCCAGAAAGTAGAATAAGACAAAGAAAAAACAGGCAATTTGCACACAAGTTTAGGAACTACCGAATTTGGTGACCTGGGGCCATTTATTCATCCTTTTTGGCTGCAGACTTCTGTCTCAGGAAATGCTAAAAAATGACGGCAGTTAGGTTGAATCAGAGGGAGGTAACTGCTGTTGTTTATGTAAAACAGACATTTCTAGGCAGTGAAGTTAAATACATCTGCAAGATAATGGATGAGAAGAGACTTAAGCTTAAAGTATACAATACTCTTACCTTTCTCTTATTATCACCTCATACAATACAAAATGTATATTTAAGTGCTTAATTCAAGTTTGAACCAAAAACTCTCTTCGATACAGTATTTTCATGTTTAGGTATTTATGCTATAGAAATGCTTATACAATTATATGATCACAAATATAGATATATATAATATATATGCATGATTTGTAATACTAAAAATAATCCCAAACACACCCTAATGTGGAATATTATTATGTAGAAATGAAAATAGGTATGAATCTATACTATAAAAATTACTCTTTATTGTCCCACTTCAAAAAATATAGCACACTTCTAATGTGGATAAACTCTAAGAAAAATGATACAAGCATTTGCTAATAATAATCATTTCACAATGAACTGCAGGGGATTTAGAGTCTTATTTCACACCTTTCTAATTTAAAAAAAATTAAATAATACTGCTCTTAAAAAAATGAGCAACAATAAATTTAAAGGAAACTGTGACATTAAATGGTTTAATTAAGCAGCTGTTTGTCTTTTCAAACATTGGCCATCCAAAGATCAGTGATAAAGTCACACATCTCTTAACATCCATGTAAGTTTAGAAATTTTCAGGGGAAGTTTTATATTAATATTTATGCTTTATATAATGATCATACATTCCTGTACAATGGCTGGGTCAATGATAGTGTATTTGATAGAGACAAGTGACTGCTACTGTCCTATATTTATTAATACATAATTTTAAACATCATTTTAGATTATATATATTTTATGTACATAAAACAACAGAAGTTAAGAGAAAAGTCCCTTCTGACAAGTCCTCCAGGAGTTACTTTAAAGGAACATGTTGCTATGATAGGAGGTGAGCGCTCTCCGCAAGTTATTGTCTGAAGAACTCTCGTGGGACAAGAGTGGAGGTGGAGGCCAAGGATGGTGATGCTCCTAACCCCGGGTAGGTCTAGGCTTAGGTGTCTGTGTGTGTATTAGCTTTAAACAACTACCAAAAGTTATAAAGAAAAAGATGGTTAATTAAGAATAGACTAAAAGCTTGTCAAATGTGGACCAATGAAAGCATTTTCATCCAACCCTCAATGTTTGGAATTTAAGCTAAATGTTATTACAAAAGGTCAACAGAGCTAAAACCACAATTAAAACATTTATAAACTTGAAAAAATTACAGTAAGCTAAAAGAACTTATTACTGAAGAAAGACAAAATCAAATTTATCATGGCCTGAGTGCGGTGTCTATAAAGTCTAGCATAGTGTATGGTGGTCTCCGGGTCCTCACACTCACTGACCTCTTGTTCACTCATCAGAGCAACTTCCAGTCTTGTAAGCTGCATTCCTGGTAAGCGCCCAGGGAAGTTATGTTGCGTCTTAAATCTTCTATGTTTTTACTGAACACTTCCAGGGTTTAGATCTATTTAGATGCATATGTATTTGTTATTGGGTTATAACTCCTTGTCGTATTCAGAACAGTAACATGGCATAAAGATTTGCACTCCAGGAGTGATAGGCTACACCATACAGTCTAGATATGTAGTAAGCTATATATGACTGTTAATCATGATATGTTGCCTTGACTGGATTAAAAATGCCTAGCAGATTAATAAAGTGCAGTCCCGGTTTGTCTCTGGGGTGTTTCCAGAGATGATTGCCAAGCTGGTCAGCAAACTAGGGCAAAGACCACGTGGGTTGTGGCACCAATCAATGTGCTTGTAGCCTAGATGGAAAGAAAGGGGGAAAAGGAGGAAGGTGGCCTGTGATTTTAAAGAACGCCTGACTGTTTTAGAGGTGCGTATTTTGCTGTAATGATCTTCTAGAGGTGGGTCTCCGTTTCTTCAGCCTTCCAACAGAGGCTCCTACAGATGACTCTTGTGAGTGCCTCCAGGCCTCGAGCTTGGATTAGGGTGAGGGTCAGGCTGCACCCTTGACCTCTTTTGCTCAGTGGCATCTGGCTTCGTGGACTGAGCAGCAACTGAATCCTCTAGCTCTCCCGTGTGCAGATGGCCACCGTGGACTTTCTGACCTCTGAACATTAAAGATCACCTAAGGAACCCCCTTACTGGAATTTACAGACTTTTTTATTTTTGTTCCTCCAGAGAACTCTGACCAATACACACACTGCCCAGGTTTGTGTGAGTACACTCTATGACCTCCGCATAGGAGCAATATCACCTAACGATACATTTTTCTGAACGTGTCTCTGTTGTGAAACGACACATGACTATAGTAAGAAGCAAAACCTAAAGCCACCATGAAGGCCATGAACAAGACTGTGACTGGATGCTTCAGTGAAATTCTACTTTTTAACAATCTGAACATGGACCACTTAGAAATTTAGCAGAGTGGTCAGAATGAAGAGGCATCAAAACTTAGTAAGCAGAATTCAGAAGCTTACAAATCATGAGCCTAGAGAATGACAAAGCAGAAAGAATGGTTGGCAGTAAGGAGAAAGTAAGAAAGTGAAAAGAACAGAAGAAATAGAGCCACCAGTGTGGTCAACAATGAAGCTATTGGAATAACACCAGAAACACTGTTGCCACAAAGTCCCAGAGCTGTGTTACAGCTTAGTGGGGCTTATCCTTGTGTAATTCTCTCTTTCAATGTCTGGTTATGGCCTTTTATTGTTTTTATGTATTTTTATTGGTATATGCTTGCAACACCTAATGACTACGATCATCTTGGGGAATTGGTACATATACATGATTTTATATTACTTTTAGTCACATATCAACTATATTATTAATAGTTCTTCTTACCTGTTATATACATACAATAAATCTCTATTAATAAGCAGAGCCCACAAAACTTGGTGTTCATTGAAACTGGAAAAATGACTGCTTGATGGAGTTGCAAATTTGACTTCTTAAAATAATGATTTTTTTTTTTAATGTAATCTCTTTTTTTCCTTCTAATTTTACTACTTCATTCTTCTCTTCCTATAACCTACTTCACATTTCTACAATCTTAACTTTGCCAATTGTTTTGACTTTCTCAAAGTCTACTGACCTGGATTCTTTTCAGATAGACTTGATACACAATTTTGATGACAACATTCCAGAACAAACCACACTGAGACGAGACCACATTTAGACTATGTCTTGTTTCATATTTCTTTTGCAAACAACGATTTATAAGAAACACATTTAATCACCAAAATTTTATACTACATTTCAGTTTTCATAAATTCTGTTAATATAGTTTAGATTCACATTATTAATTAATTAAAACTGAGGTAAAAAAGCATAAGAAATAAATACTTACATTTGAGTGATAAAAATGTTTAGAAGTTGTTATTTTGTGATGTCATGGTGAAAATTTTTAGTATTCCCATTCACATGAGGTATTTTCCAAATTTTGTTTTCCAAATTCACGTGCTTGTGATTCATGAAAACTTTCATTCTTATGAAATGGGAGGCATTTAGTAATGTCTTCCATAAAAAAGGAAGCGTCTCTATATTTTGACTAATACTAATAGATAAATCATTACATAGGTTTGAATATCTCACTTCAAAAGATCTGGAATTTAAGTTTTGAAGAACTTACAATCAGTGACTGCCTGCCACCTTAACTCTCCATGCTAGCCCACACTATGTCTCCCAGATGCTGGGTGTTCTTTGTGTTTCCTCTTACCCTCTTTTTCGATTTACTTCACTCACGTTCACTCTGCAGAGCCAGTTTACTCCAACTCTTCAATTTGCTTCCTTAAATAAACTTTGCCACTGCTTCAAAAAGAAAATCACTGAATGCCTTCAAATGTTACACAAGTGATCTCATATAGGCTTGTGGTACTATCAAAATAAAGTGAATTAAAAAAAGGGGGTGGTGATTTAGCTGAGTGGTTAGAGTAGTTGGCTAGCAAGCACAGGCTCTAAGTTCCATCTCCAGCACACACACACACAAAAAAGGTGAATGTCTACATTAAAATTTGTGACAGTAAAGGGCATATTGCCATAAACTCCCCTCATAACATTCCACTTTGATTGGAATATGCTTATCATATCATTTTTTTCCACTTTTTGAACAAGTGCTGAAAGTTCTCTTTTTGTGATTGTCTTTAGCCTTGCTGCTCTGGCTGTCTCTCTGTCCCAAACTGATTCAAAGCATTTAACGTTCATGGCCATTTTGACTTTGGAGAAAAGCCAGGAGTCAGACTGTGCCAGATCTGGCGAGTAAAGTAGATGAGGATACACAACGTGATATTTAACCACTTGTGTCAAATTGAGTAAGAAAAGCCCAGCTCGGTTTGGATCAGCAGAGTTCTGGCCATGATTGAGGGGATTTACTGAAGACAGAAGACCCACCCAAGGGGGAGTGAGGCCAACCAATAGACTTGTCACCTGAGTGGAACTGAAGAGAAAGGAAGAAGGAAGGCTCCCTTCTTCCTCATTGGAGGAGCTTCCGTCTTCACCTTCACCTTGGGTGTCGTCTCCTGGCATCCAGCACAGACCCTTCTGCCTCCTGACACGGACACACAGGGACGCTACCGGACCCTCGGGATTCTCCAGCGTGCAGTCAGCCCTTTCGCACTCTTGCACATCAGACTCTGGGGGCAACCTCTGTAGGGCAGTCTCGTAAACTCTTATATATTTGTGTATCTTGCATTAAGACTATTCTTCCAGTAAGCCCTGACTGGTACGCACCATAGCATTTTTACCTAACAAATTGCCATAAATGATAGATCAATAAGGCTTGATTAAAAAATACTTTGAATTTTAAGCTAAAAAACTTGTTACAAAAAATAAGACATACTATCATTAGTTCCCCTCGAAACACTCCCCATTGCTTCAAACGCATTCTACGCATTGTCTTTGACAATGTTTCCTTTACTGTAATAAGATTTTCTTAATTTAATTTTTTAGATGCAATTATTTACTGTGCCTTAGAAACAACCATTATAGTCCATTCATTGATTTGCTGGTATCAACTTTTATGAGCAGATTCTTTACAGTTACTTCATATCAGGGTATTGGGATTAATAGTGTAAAATCTATCTTATTTTTTATATTAAACGTGTGTAAATAAGACTTGAGGTAAAGACAGACTGTTTCACCATGATGTTGCTCTGTCACACAATGCAGTCGCAGATGAGTCATTATGCAATTCGTTCCGGTGATCTTGACTTCACCAGGTAACCAGACTTTGGATTTTTAGAGGGCTGGAATCATGAGCAGTAGCCATACACTGCAGTCACCTGGGTTGTCCAGAGGGCCCGAACCATGCATCGAGCTGTACCCTTTAATCTGTTCAGCGAAGAGAAACCAGTCTGGAAAGGAAGATGAATTTTATTATTTGCCAAAAGACCACCAGCAATAGGCTTGATGACATTGTAAGTTTAACACTGGCAAAATTAGTTTACACAAAACAGCTAAGGCATATGATTGGCCAGATACAAACTGGTTATTTTCACGTGTACCTTCAAAAACGTCTAAAAACAAAAAATGTTTTCTTTTCTTTACTTCACACTCTGAAAATTGGTGGAAATTTTTGTACAAAAAACAAATCTATTCATTTCATTCTTAAATATTTCACTGCCAACTCCTACCAAAAAATACCTAAATAGGAAAAGGAAACCATAAATTAAATGTAGTGAAATACTATGAGAATCGCAATTACATGTTTAACTCATTTTAAACAATTTGTCTAAATTAATTATTTGACTAATGTGAGAAAATAAAAAGAATAATGTGAGAAACACAAAATCTAGGTTCCTAGGTTTTGGACTTTACATATCTTTTATAAAATCTTTTGCGAATGGTTCTACTATATAAGTATATACCTTTGGCAATGAGAATTATAAGAGTATCTATGGATATCTTTGAATTAAGTAAGCAGGATTTGCAACAAATCAAAAAATTTCATTTTAATTTGCATTCTCTCCTTGATCTACTACTAATGAAACTTTCACTGGATTATCTGCTTAAAGTTCAAAATGCTAATTAGGAGTTTCTCATCAGTGATAATTCAGATATGTGGAAAATGATGACATTAGCTTTTTATCTTCCTGAATGAACTTATTTTGCACTCTATGTTCCTAAAGTTCTAATAACAATGAAGACAGTTTGTAAGATTTAGTATTTTCCATTTCAACTCAATGCATACATTCTTTAGAAACATGTCATACAGACTTTACCATAATTCTTCCTTTCCTAATATGATTCCATAATATGCACTTTAATGAGTAAATTTTACAGATAACTTTTGAAACTACAAAAAGAGTATTACATCTTAGGTAGCATTTGCAACAATTTGTACAGCATTGCTATATTTAAAAATTCTTGATCTCATAATTTGACATTTCTAGATCCAGGGAGAGTTAATTATATCACATCATCAATTATACTTGTTATACAATTTCAAGATTTATGATGTAAAATAAAATTTTGTTTGATAACGAATTAAAGGTACATGAAAATCTATTCATCCAAGGATTACCACTCCATATACACAAGTAGAACAATATCTTACAAAATAAAAGTATATTTTAAGAATCCTTATCTGATTTAAATCATAAGCAACACAAAACACTTATGAACTTTGTAAGTGTGCTTACAAACTGTGTACAGTTTGTAGAAACTGTGTGTGGGTGTGTATATGTGTGTAGGTAACCAAATTCCCATCATCTTATAATAATTTTATGTTAGAAAATACACACAGTCACCTGGTCTTGGACGTAATGTGGTAGCACATTCCAAAGGAATAATGTAAAAGAGTTAATTGAGATCAAATTTGAAAGTCTTTGGCAGATTTAAAGGAAATTTATAAAATTTTTGGCAGACTTAAGAGGAATCCTCTTACAAGGGGTTGTGTCCCAATAAACTCATCGTAAGTTGAGTATGTTGTGAGTCTAAAATGCATGTAATACTACTCATCTGCAGCTGGCATGGCTTAGCAGTCACGTTAGAGTATCAGTTGTTTGCCCTCATGATTGTAATGCTGACTGGAAACTGGCTCCCTGCCTCAGCCCAGCACCACGGGTACACTGTATAGCGTATCCCAAGCCCCAGAAAAGATTCTAATTCAAACTTTTAAGAATAAATCCCCCAGATTTGTATTGCTTTTCACCATCAGAAGGTCAGAGAATTATTTTGTTGAACCACTGAGTTCAAAGACTGTCCAACACAAGTGAACCTTTGGGAAAGAACACTAACAACTACTTAACCACAGCCCGAGGGAGACTGTTTGTAGAAAACTACAACCTGAATAATGTATTTCCTAAAGAAGACATACTAGAGTAGCTCAAAAATCTCTGAAACAAAAGTGAGTTAAAACAGCCATACTTTCTGATATTAACACTATTTATTAAACTACATAAATCAAGATAGCACAGCATTGATGAGAGGGAAATGGGAAAAAAAAGAGTATAAAAACCAAGCTTACATATGTAATTACACCTTGCTAAGTAGCTACAGAATGCTTTTTTGTGTTAAAAAGTATTGTGAAATACCACACAACTAATTAAAACTAAACAAATATTTCATAAAGTTTTGTCTTTATTAAATCATAAAATATAATATATTCAAAATAGAGCATTTACTGGGACTGAACAAAGTACTTTTTTTCTAATTAGTATATGTATGAATTGATGTTATTTATTTTCAGAATGAGATATGAGCCCATTATTAATTCCGTCTCTGTTTTTCCTAACAAAAATAAACTCTGAATAAATTATGTCTCTACGCATAGGTAAAATGAAATTGAACAAACTCTCAGAGAAATACATTTCTTCAAAACTTCCCCAAATTGTAACTAAAACTTACTTTGATATATTATAAAATATCTATCAATTAGTGAACAATTAGATTAAACTCGTCAAAAAATAACAATTTGGAAATAAATAGAACAGGACTTTCTTATTCAGACATTGAATACTTTCAGTTCTTTGTAAAGGTATTATTGACAAAAATTATTATTATCATAGTGCTCAGAATTTTGCACTGTCTGGCAAAACAGCATAATGGAATCTGAGTAAAACAGGACATTCATTTGAAAATCAGAGAAAAGTTTGCTTTGCGAAAAACTCCCTGAAAAGGAGAATTGAATAATCTGTCATAATTTGTTTACTATAGACTTTTCTGATGCAAATGAATTTTAGTATATTGGGCGCTTTGGAACATGAAGATATGCCCTTTCAACTTTCTGAGTTTTCTTTTCTCAGGAATATCAATATCCTGGTATGAAAACCATCCTGCTACATCAGTTATTTGTGGGGGGTATCCTTTATTTAATTATTGTATAATTCTTTGATTTCTCTTGTTCATAAAATAACCTCGGAGGCTGCATTCATCAGTCACATGTCTGTTGAAACTCTTGAATGTTCTTCACTCATTAGTATACTCATTTACAATGAAAAACGATTATGAAATCAAAATAACCACAAAGCTTTGCCATTAGCAACATACTGTAATTAATATGAAAAATGAAATAACTTTTTCAATTTGCCAAAAACCTATTAATATTAAATACACTGTTTCTCCTAATAATTTTGAGAAAATGAAAGAAAAGAGAACATAGAACATTACATTTTTTACTTCCTTTTCTGTTCTTTTTTCTTTACCAAAAGGGTAAAGTGAGTATGTAGGAATATATATGTGTATATCCAGACTCGTATGTGTGCACATATATTTGTATGCTTATAAAAATACATATAAACACAGACACAAATATACACATGCATAAACACAATTAAAATTAAGCTGAAGACAATTTTAAAATGTAAAAGAAAGGGGAAGAAAAATCATAAAAATGTGTAGTTTGAGGAGATAGCTCTATCAGTGAAACTCAGTCATCTCTACTCTCTTTTCCTTCAGTAACTCTATGGACAAATCATAGAAACCAAGATTCTAGGTATTTTACTGATAATTCATATAATTATATAAATTATGTGCTTAGTTATCTGTTGCTGCTAGGATTCCACTAGCAGCACAGTTTAGCCATGGAGTCCATTCAAAGTGATAGTTACTGGAAGTATCCCCAGGAGAATCTCTCAAGTCTATGGAAGCAGCAAAATGATAAGTAGTAAGAAACCAGGCTAGTGAGAATTTAGGACTGTGACATTCAGCCTGATCTCTGTAGGAGATAGAGTATGAGCAACGCTTGATTGTGCTTCCTTGAGTCAAAGAAGTTGAATATCTTATTTCTGCAAGAATCATTAGTTGCAGGCTACTGGGAGTTGGAGTGTGCTACATAAAAGTAGCTACTGCCTGAGGTTATGAAGTGAGGTGGTTCCCTTGTCAAGGGTCAAATTTCTACTGGTGCTAACTGTAAACAGCAAAATCCAAGACCCAGGATGTGAGTGCAGAGTCAGTAAAGACATCAGAGGAGATATCGGATATGTTGCAAATGTGTCAGCTTCAGGGTGTGACATAACTGACATATTTTTTGCGCTCATCAAATGGTCCAATTTCAGATATAAGAGAGCAAATACTGAGGCCATTGGAAAATACACTACGACCCTGCTTAACAACATGGGGGGGGGTCTTGCATTTATTTTCTCTTGTTGAAGACACTTGCTCTCCATTGTCTGTTCCATATTGACCACAGAAAAATGCGCAGTATCTTCTTTATTGCTACATCAGAAAGTGGAGACATAAACTCTAAACTCTGTCTTTGGAGCAGGAGGGGTTCAGTGATCATGTCAATTGTGTTCAAACACAGAAGGAAGATACGGATTAGCTCACTATGTTCATAATCTGTCAACCCTAAGGTCAAAGATGACTTAGTCTAACCTACTTAGGTAGGCAAGTGCTCTTCAAATTCCTGCAGAAAGAAATTGACTCGGCACACTCTTATGGGATCCTATTAGGAATGGTAAAATTCTCTAACAGCTTTATCTCTTAGTATACTCACATTTCAGTGGAATCTGAGGGGTCACTTAAACCTACAAGCCTATCTGGACTACACTTGTTCAATGCAGAGATGTTAAGTGTGTGTGTTAGAGTTGAAAGCCAAGAAGATCCAGCCCAAATCAAGTTGCTATTTTCCCGTGAGTCTTGACTGGCAATATATGACCACAACAGAAATCATTCTGAATCCAGGAGTTCTAGGCATACCATAAGCCTTATGCTATTTTGGCTTCTAATATAGACTTCAAAACCAAAAAAAAGTATTAGTAAAGGAAGCATTTATACTAACTTGAGAAAATTCTCTGGCAAAATGTACATTGTAAATTCCATAAATTGAGTAGAATTCAGTTAACCAGTTCTTTAGACATGCATGCAGTTTATAATATGGCAGTTAAATAATTTGCATAGCATTGATTATTCTCCCTTACTTCTGGTAAAATCTAACAGATGAAGCAGGACCACTTTCCTGACAGTGGGAAAGGCAACCATGCTTCATTGACATTTCATTAATTGAATGATTGCCCTTCCTGTTTCATTACTTTTTCAATCCAAAGTATAAAATAGCAAATGCTATTCGTGTGTGTAACGGTGCTTGTGTCATCAGGCATACATAAACAAAAAGTTTGTGTTTTTTTATATCCTCTAAATTAAAAGAAAAAACACATACTGTTCATGTTTTTATACCTAATATTAAAACTTTTTAAAGTTTCAAATGCTTAAATAATCTGAAACTTTCACACAGTTTTTGATGAAAAGAAAACCTCATGACAGGGGAAACCTCAACATTTCGAGCCACGTGCCTTCAAAAATAGCACCCTTAGCCTTACCTCAGTATCTCACTTTGGAGTTAGGCATTTGACAAATCTATCTTTCTGTTCACTGTCTCGTTAATTTTTGGGTCTGAAAGGGATCTTCTCTTGATTTTGACAGCTTTTGATGAAAATCTGAGATTATAGAAGAATTACCTGAAAGGAGACGGATGATCTGACTGTTAAGGGGCACTAAGGATAAGTGTCCCACCCTCCTTCTCAGATGGAGGACTTGCTTACAGAAGGGCACCGAGGAATATGAAGTCCATCACAAGTGACTGAGCAGCAAGTAGGAAAAAAATGGAAGTAGATAAATAATGTAAATTTTAGCACTATACTCCCAAAATACACAAAAATATTTAAAAGAGGTGAAGAAAGAAAAATTTAAAACATGCACACATATATACACAAGACAATTTAATAGGAGGTATGTGATGAGGGAGCACATAATATTTACTACATATTTGGGGAAACTGTAGGGTAGGTAATAAGACAAAAGTTTAAGTTTCTCATTAATTTTTTTTTAATGAGAAAACAGTTATATTCTCTTAACAATAAAATAGAGAGCATTATCTACCACGTGATTTTCTTACATTTTCAATAAGTTTTAGGTTACAAAAGTTAGAAATCAAAATCTTCAGTCATTAAACTTTTGTGCTTTAGTCAGTTTGGACTGATATAAGAAAATAAGTAAAAACTCGATGGTTTATAAGTGACAAAGTTTCATTCTCAAAGTTCTATACACCGGAAAGTCCAACAAAATGTCGAGAGGACATTACCTGCTGGGATCCCACTTCCCCGTACATAGACTGTTACTGTCTTCTCACTTTGTCCTCTGAAGGCAGTAGAGAACAGCGTTCTCAAATCTTTTTATAAAGAGCACTAATCCCTCTCCTGAGAGCTCCACCCCCTTGACCTAATAATTCCCAAAAGCCCCACATCCTATACCATCACCTTGGCAATGAAGATTTCAACATATACATTTGGAAGAAACGTACGCATTCAGGCTGTAGTAGTTGACATACCAGTATTCTGTATTCTGAATAAAGAAAATGGTAATATATTTTATAGTTTACCACACGTGTATCCTTGTTCCTCTTTATCTTGAAAGGGAATATGGTTATAAAAAAAAAGATCTGTGACAAGCAATGAGTTTACCTGCCTCTAGCTTCTTATGTACCTCTTTCCTTTTCTTAAAGTGTCTGGGAAAGAAATAATTATAAAGAGATGTAATACTGCATAAGGAAAAAAATGTCTGAGGGCTATATTAAATATCTGCTTCTATCTCTTCCGCTTAGACAGTCTACTTCTTAAGAATAAGTCTCTTCAGAATGGCAGTCACTTTATTTTACAGAGACATTAAGTTAATTTAACATTTAATTTAATTACTAATTTCTTAGAAATTATAAAGTTACCTTATATGTAATTTAAATCTTGCTATCGGAAAGTCCAGGAAATGACTGAAGAAATTTCAATGTAGATTCTCAATTAAATTACAACAGGGAGTTCATAGTGGATAAAATTGCAAGACTGCAAAATATTCTTTGAAAAGAGAACAGTTGTCATCTAGTCTTACAAAATGTCAAAGCCAATTTGGTGTGTTTTTTGTTTAGTGTTTTGAAACTTTAAATTTCCAAGATCATCTGTTCTAAACAGAAAACAAACAAAGAAAAAAAGTCTTGGAGCATTTCACACTCTACTGAGCAAAACCATGTAAAACTAGAAATGTGCAGTGTTTGGAGAGTGGCATAACTGCCATACGAAGGAATTATTACAGCAAAATATTTAAAATAAAAAGTCAAAATATATTCTATTTTAAAAACAAATTTGGAAAAAAAATTTGGGAAACCAATATATTTAGTTAAGAAGAATATTTGGCCATAAAAAACATTATAGTTTAAGAGATTACTGGGTTGCAGAAAGGTATTGAGCTGAGTCACCGTAGATAATAGTGAATGAGTTCTGAAAAACGCTGAATGTGTGAAACGAATACATGAGCATTTTTAATATTAGATTAGCTATATATGGCTAGATTGGGGAATAGAAAGATGAAGAGAGATGTTCTGGGCAACCTTGTATGTTGGTCTATAATTTTGAAGTATTTTATTCATTTTAAAAATACTAAAAACAAAACAACAACCACAAAAAAAAAAAAAAACAGAAAGGATATAAACAAGTCAACAAGGCACGGAGTTCAAATGTCATATTAATGCAAAAATCACCTTTCACAGTCTTTGAGCATCATGTAGACTCGTCTTCCCACGGCACAAGTAGCTGTCCTCACAGCACATGACTGTCTTTGAAATACCACATAAAAATTTACCCATTTTAAACTACAACCAGTAAAACTGAATAATATTTTTGTAAGGACTTAAACAATGAAGTAGCACTCAAAATATCTTCCCTCTAGTTCCTGCACTTTCTCTCTACTTTTATTTATGACCTGGGAAATGCCACATGAGTATTTCTAGATTATTTTTTCTTGTTTAAATGAAAAACTTTTTGACCTAATTTATTAGAGCATATTTACTTCATATTTACATCTTTTTTCAGCCTTAGATGTTAATCTTTGCACTGCTCATATCTGGCGATGCCATGCCCAGTGCCATCTTTCTCTGCTGCATTATATGTCCTTGCATTACCTTTGATGCTATGCACTGCTTTACTAATTAGTGGTTATGATAGGTGTCTACATGTGATAGTGTTAAGTTCCAGTAGCAACTAGTAATTTCATCTGCTTCATCGATAGTACAAGAAACACAGTAAGCATTGATTTAATCTGTCTCCCTTAATTTCTGCATTATTTTTACATATTTTACTTCTGTTAACATTTTAAACACCTAGAAATTACTTAAAGTGAGGAGTATTTATTCAGACTTAATCGTGCTGCACCTTTTTTCTTATGGTTTCACCCTTCTTACATTTCCAAATTGTTATATGTTATCACTTTATTGGTGATAGAAAATATTTGTTTTGCAACTGTATGAATTACTAATTCCCCCACTTTTGTCTCTTGGGGCACATCTTTACTCTACCTTTAAGGATGAAGGTAATTTTCAACATTGAGAGTGTTTTCTTCCTGCGATTTGACAATAATATACCATAATGGTGACAATACTGACTCCTTTTTCATTTGTGTTTGATTTTCATAATTTTTGGTCTGATATGCTCAAGTAAGAACTCTTTGTACTGAGCTAGTTTAGCATTTGTAGCATTTTTTCAATGTAAAGTTACCAGATTTGGTAAGTTCCCACTTACTCTATTTCCTTGTGACTGGTTTCTCTGTTTTCGTTTTTTTTTTTTTGATTTTTTAAAATTTTATTTTAATGGTACATTTCATACATATATAACATACATATATATGCATATAAAACATACATATATATGACATTCATCATAGAGAATTTGTACCATTACATGATATATCTTGCTGCTTTTTTTTTTCTTTTTTCATCTCCAAAAAAAGAAGGGGGGCTGGAGATTTAGCTCAATGGTAGAGCGCTTGCCTAGCCACCACAAGGCCCTGAGTTCAATACCCAGCCCCCTCAAAAAAAAAAAAAAAAAAAAACCTTTCTCTGTTTTGAAGAGGATTTTAATAACCCTAATGTTATATACCCCCGCTTTGTATCACCTGTGACTTCTTTTGTCTTCTACATCTTTCCTTTGCATTTATATGCCTCATTCTACATAAATTTATCTTCAAATAGTTTCCAGGTCCATACAATTTTTGTACCAGTTAATAGATTCAGTAGTCTCTTAGTTTTAATTGTAATATTCTCCAGTAATTTCCCTTTCTTCTCTGAAGTTTTTATCTTTATCATCTTCTCTTTGGACAGAAGTTTTTCACTACCAGCATGTTAATGGAAATGCCTATGAAATTTCAACACAGTAATCCAAATGAATTTTGCATAATAAATTTTCTAGTTATGTCACATAATTAGTTCTATCTTCTTTTCCAAGTATATGAATATGATTCCACATTTTTGTTGTTAACTCACATGAAGAGATACAAAGTCCCATATAAGTACTTAAAAATCTTCCCAAAAATCCTGCGAATCCCTATTTAGTTCTATTTCAAACACTTTAATTTATTCTTTAGTGTTGATCATTTTTCAAAAAGTTTCACTCTAAAAATATTCTTCTTTTAAATAAAACTTATTTTTGAAGTACACAAAATATAAAACATGCATGTATTAATGGGATAATGTGATGCTTTGATACCCATATAAATTGCATAATGTTTAATTAGGAAAAACTAGCTTCTGAAAAATTTATCACATCTTCATAGTAAAAACTTCCAAAATCATTTCTTCTAGCTTATAAAAATGTGTAATGCCTTATCAATAATCATCCTACTGTATCCCACACTAGAATCTCTAAAAACTAGAATTTCTAACTCCTAAGTTAGTACTTACTAATCAACATTTATTCATCACCTCCCCCTGCATATTCTTTTATAAGACTTTTCCTTTATCTGATATTTTTATAAATATTTCCTACAGTAACCTTGACACTTATAAAAATCCCTCACAAACAAAAGCCTGAGGACATTTAACAAAATAATAATCTAATATCATTATAACTCTGTCATTCAAGCTGTTAATTAATTAAAACACTGAATCGATTCTAGGGCCATGACTTGGGCCTTACCCTTGGGATTATTCATTTATAAATAAATTCAAATTCCATATAATTGTTCGGTAAATTCAGCTAATCATTATTCAGCAAAGAGCTATTTCGAGGAGCTATTCCAAATTCATTGCTAAACTAAAAAATCAATATCTCCTTTAATCATAAGTAATAACAAGATATTATTTATGGTATAATTTCAAGGGAACCTCTAAACAATAATGTTTTCTTTAAAAGGTTTTCTCTCATATCATTTTATTACTCTTTTATAATACTAAAAATTAATGTTAGCCACTTTGTTGTTTCTATAGTCTTTGTTTTTTTTTAACTAAGAACATGTATTGTATACATAATGATCATGTATTGTATACATTGTATACATAATGATCACATTCATTATGATTATTTTATACCTGTACATGATGTATCTTGGTTTTCCTCCCTCTTCCCCACCTCTCCCTCTGCTCCCCCACATCCCTATTTACAGCAGGTTTATTTATATTTTTCTATTTTTTCCCTTTCCCCTTTCTTTCCTTTTTCCCTTCCTTCTTATGCCCCTTCTCCCTTTCTAATTCTCCTCTCTTTTGCATATTATCTTTCAGTGAGGGTGTTTGGCTCCTTTGTCAAAGAAGAGAAATTTAATTGTGTTTGGAGTTGTTTCTGCATCTTCTAATCTGTTCCATTGATCCTTGGGTCTGTCTTTTTGCCAGTACCATGCTATTTTTATCACAGTATCTTTATAGTAAAGTTTCAGGTCAGGGATTGTGATGCCTCCCTGCCTTGCTCCTGTTGCCCAGGATTGTTTTTGCTATTCTTGGTCTCTTCTACTTCCAGATGAATTTCATGATTGTCCTTTCTAATTCTGTGAAGTGTTAATGGTGTTTTGATTGGAATTGCATTAAATCTGTATAGTAATTTAGGAAGTATGGCCATTTTCACTATGTTGGTTCTTCCTATGCAGGAACACAGTATATCTTTTCATTTTCTGATATCTCTTTCAATTTCCTTTTTTATAGTACTGTAGTTTTTGATGTAAAGATTTTTTCTTCCTTTGTTAGATACATTCTTAAATATTTCATTTTTTTTAATGCGGCTGTGAAAGGTATAGCTTCTGTTATATCTTTCTCAGTGAATTTGTTATTTGTATACAGAAATGCTATTGAATTTTGGGTGTTGATTTTGCATTCAGCTATGCAACTAAATTTAGTTACTAAATCTAGAAGATTTTGGTGGAATTTTGGGGTTCTTTTATGTAGAGTATAATGTTGTCTGCAAATGATGATAGTTTAAATTCTTCCTTTCCTATCTTTTTATTCTTTTTTTTTTCTTTCTCTTGTCTAATTGCTCTCGCTAATGTTTCTAGAACTATATTGAGTAATAGTGGTGATAGACAGTATCCTTGTCTTGTTCCAGATTTTAGTGTGAAAGCTTCCATTTTCTTACCATTTAGTCTGATGTTGGCTATTAGTTTGTCATAGATGGCTTCTATCAGATTTACATATAGACCATCTATTCCTAGATTCTGTAGAGGTTTTATCATGAGTGGGTGTTGGATTTTGTCGAGTGGTTTTTCTGCATCTATTGAGATGACTGTATGATTTTTGTCTTTGACTCTGTTGATATGGTGTATTACATGCATTGATTTGCGTATGTTGAACCATCCTTGCATTCCTGGGATGAATTCTACTTGGTCATACTGTATAATCTTCTTGATAATTTGTTGCATTCTGTTTGCCAGTATCTTGTTTAGAATTTTTGCATCTATGTTCATTAGGGAAATTGGGCTGTAGGTCTCTTTTTCAGTTGGATCCTTTTCTGGTTTTATTATTGGGGTAATGCTTCCAGGAATGCTTTTGGTACTGCTTCCTTTTCAAATTCATTACAGTTTGAGGATTAGTGGTATTAGGTCATCTCTGAATTTCTTGTAGAACTCAGCTGTGAAACCATCAAGACTAAGGCTTTTCTTTGTTGGCAGATTTTTAATTACCTCTTCAATTTCATTGGCTGATATTGGGTTATTTAATATTTTTATCTCTTCATTCAGTTTTAGTAATAAATATGTTTCTAAGAATCTGTCCATTTCTTCACTGTTTTCCATCTTGTTTGACTATAGGTTTTTGAAGTAGGTGCTGATGATCCTTTGGATTTCCATAGGGTCAGTTGTGACTTCACCCCTTTCATTTTTTATTGCATGAATTTGGGTTGTTTCTTTTCTTTTTTTGAAAAGGTAGGCTAGGGGTTTGTCTATTTTGTTTAGTCTTTCAAAGAACCAACTCTTTGATTCGTTGATTCTTTGTATTGTTTTCTTAGTCTCAACTGCAGTAATTTCAGCTCTGATTTTAATAATTTCCTCTCTCATACTAGCTTTACATTTGATTTTTTTCTTTTTCTAGACGTATGACATTCAACATTAAGTTATTTATTTGCACACATTCTGTCTTCCTGATGTGGGAGTTCAATGGAATAAATTTCCCTCGTAGCACTGCTTTCATTGTATCCCATAGGTTCTGGTATGCTGTATTGACATTGTCATTAAACTGTATAAATTACTTAATTTCTTCTGTGACCTAGCTGTTGTTCAGAAGGATGCTACATAGTTTTCACGTGCTTATGTGGGTTTTTGTTTTGTTTTGTTTTGTTTTTGGTTTCTGATGCCATTAAATTCCAGCATCATTGCACTATGATCCAATAGTAAACATGGCATAATTTCAGTTCCCTTCCATTTACTTAAGTGTGCTTTATGAGGTAGTATGCATTCTATTTTGGAGAAAAACCTGTGTGCAGCTAAGAAGATTGTGTATTCTTCTGTTGTAGGGTGGAACACTATGTAAACATCTGCTAATTCCATTTGTTCATAGATTTGCTTCAGTTCTGATATTTCTTTCTTAATTTTTTGTCTAGTTAATCTATTTGTGAAGGAGTATTGAGGTCTCCCATTATAATTGTGTTAGTGTTTATTTGATCTTTCATGGACCTTAGTATTTGTTTTATGTAGTTAGATACACCAATATTTGGCACATAAATATTAATGATTGTTATTTCTCCCTCTTGGAGTTTTCTTTTGAGAAGTATGTAATGACCTTCTTTGTCTCTCTTGATCAGTCTTCATTTGAAGTTCACTTTGTCAGAGATTAGGATAGCTATGCCTGCTTTTTTCTGGGTTCCTGTTGCATGAAATATTGTTTTCCATCCTTTGATTTTCAGTCTATGAATTTCCTTTTG
Organism: Hystrix cristata; assembly: GCA_004026905.1. Taxonomy (NCBI): domain Eukaryota; kingdom Metazoa; phylum Chordata; class Mammalia; order Rodentia; family Hystricidae; genus Hystrix; species Hystrix cristata. The sequence continues at coordinate 47,589 of PVJO010004171.1, forward strand.
AGTTAAGTGTGTCTCTTGTATGCAACACATTGATGGATCTTCTTTATTGATCCATTCTGCTAGTGTGTTTCTTTTGATTGGTGAGTTGATACCATTTACATTGATGGTTACAGCTGTTATGTATTGCCTTATCTTTGTCATTGATCTTTTCTTTTGTTGGTTCTGCATTTTACCTCAGTTTAACTGCTTGCCTTACCTGGTGGGTTCTTTTTATTAGTGTCTTTGTAATTATAGTTTCCTTTTTTCTTTTCTAGGATATCCTTCAAAATATTTTGTAAAAGTAGTTTATAGTTCATAAATTTCTTCAGTTGTTCTTTGTCATGGAAGTATCTTATTTCATTGTTGAATGTGACAGATAGTTTGGCCAGGTACATCTGGGTTGGAGATTGCTTTCTTTTAAGGCTTGAATTATTTTGCTCCCACTCTCCTTGATTTAAGGGTCTGTGTTGAGAAGTCCGCTGTGATTCTGATGGGTTTTCCGTTATAGGCGATTTGTTTTCTTCCTAACAATTTTCAGTATTCTCTTCTTTGCTTGAATTTCTGGAATCTTAATTTTTAAATGTCTTGGTGTAGACTTATTTTGCTCATGGGTAATTGGAGTTCTATATGCCTCACTTATCTGCATGTCGAGTTCTCTTCTCATGCTTGGGAAGTTTCCTGTCATTATGTCTGTGAATAATCTTTTTAGATCCTTTACACCGTCACTTGCTTTTTCATTCACTCCAGTCACTCTTATATTGTTCTTCTTTGCATCATCTTGCAGGTGGGGCAGTGATTTTTCGTTGTCTCTAGCTATTTGTTGTTGTTGTTGTTGTTGTTGTTGTTGTTGTTGTCTCTAGCTATTTTTAAGAGGTCTTTATTTTTATTGTCACTAATTGCTGACCTGTCTTCTAGGTCTGAGATTTTATCTTGGCTTTCATTTCATCTACAGCGTACACTTTCAAGATCATTTTTGATTTCTTGGATAGCTATTTGGAACTGTTTCATGGGTTCCATTTCTTTACTAAGTTGAATGTTCAAATTTTCCATCATTTTTCTAAGTTACTCTTTTTTGTAATCTGTGTCTATACTGAATTCACTAAGCAGGTCTTTCATTATGTGTGTCATCTCTTTTTTAACTTGGGCAATTATTTCTACTCTGATGTTCTCTATAGCCTCATGTATATGTTTTTTAACTTCTGCTGCTATCTTTTCTGAGAGTTTGGTGGGGTATCTTCTAATTTCCTCTATCTCCTTGTCCTCTGGATTTGTTCTGGGTGGGCTGGGTTTCTGGGGTTGTTTTACCTCTGTGTCTTGTCACTTTCTTTGTACACATATATATTCCTCCCTTTTAGTTTGTTCTCCATGTTGATTTTATATTTTGTTTGTGGGAGGTTATGTTAAGACAAGTATCAATGCTTTTCAAGGAAAAGTCTGTTCTTACACTGTCCTCTAGGTATATTCAGGTCTTGGATATTTTGTCCTTTTTATCTCCAGAGCTTTCTTCAGTGACATGGGTATGATTGGCTCTACTTGGTTTTGGTGAAGGTCCAAGCCTCCCCGGGTTGCTGAGCTGAGATGGAGTTGCTGGAGTCACCAGTGAGCTGGGGGGACCTGCTCAGGTCTGGGGGAGGAAACTACAGGTCCGAGGCTCCCCAGCAGGTTGACAAAGCACGATATATAGTCTTTGATTTTCAACACCAGTTTTAAATTTTTAAAAGTCTTGGTTTGCTGACTTTCAACAAATAATGTTGCAAGTACATTTTAAAAAACACCAGAATAATTACTCGTTCAATTTAAATAGCATCAAATGGAGCTTGTACCCTACATTTAATATTATAATATTTACCTGTTTCTATGCTTTATTCAGTTAACTTTTTCTATGAAATCCCAAAGACTTTTGAAGTAGTTCCATGATTTGATATGTAATCATTTTAAGGTCTTTGAATAGGATTTACTTGATATGGGAGATTTAAATTTATTTATAGGCAATATTTATTTTTCTATCCTACTTAAGTCTATTACATTTCAGTTTTCCTCCCTTACCTATATTTTTCTTTTACTTCAGATTTTATAATAATTACTTGGGTAGAGAACAATGAAACAAAATACAGTCAAATACTCTTCTATATCTCTCCTTTATTAGAAATTCCACTTATACCACATACATTTTTTTTCATGCTTTGCATTAGGCCAAAGTAGCTCCTTTGCTTTGTCCTTCATTTTCCTCAGAGGTTTCAGTTAATTTTTTTGACTTTAACCTTCCTGGCTATCCTATTGCATTTGTTGCTTCTCTTTTGAATCATTATACACACCCTTTTGTCAATTTTCAATTTATACTATTGTGCCCTTCATGGTTAGATCAATTTAAGGGTCCAAGCGAAACATGTAAAGTGTTCAATTTGAATACATAAAACAATACAGCAGTAGTTAAAATTGCATGTACCATATAAAAACTATGAGCCTTAAAGTATCACTCCATTAGGAAAGCCCAATTAAACAGCAGAGTTCTTTCATTCTTCCCTGACGGTCATGAGAGAAAAGGTTTGGCAGACAGAAAATTTTGCCTGATTTGCCTATATTATATATCTCTAAAAGAACTTTTTCTTTCTGTAACATACAAAATTCCAAGCTAATTTTTAAATATAATTGAAATGTTTATTCATTATAAAGCAACATATAAAACAAAAAAAATTAAAACAGAATTAATAATTCTCATGAATGTGTAGTTGAAGAACTGCAACAACAGTATTTCTTAGATTAGGTTATACTTTTTACTTGCACAAAATCCAATATAATTTTTTCCAAAGTCTATAGATACACTCTTCCCAGGCTAGATACTGTCAAAATTACTACGACTGCTGTCAGAAACAAGTCTGCTTCTGTTTCTGTAAGCCCACCTCTGTACATTTGATGGAAGATCCTTACATTATTTGCATTAACTTTTGGGCACTGGAGAATCACTTCTCATTAGAGTGCTAGAAAGAGTGCCTGAAGACAGAATTGGAATCTATACATAAGGGTAGTTGCTGATATTTAAAAGACAGCAAGAAAAGAAAGAAAATAGAATATATAAAAAAATTAAAGTCTACTTTTCTCTAAATAGACTCCTAAAGAGAAGGGAAGCAAAGATAACAGAAATATCACTCTTATCCAATTCTCATCTCTTGCTTAATTTCCATTTCTTACATCCATTAGAGATTATAGAGAACAATACTGACAACACACAGTATCCTAAGATTTGGAATGCTTACCTGAAATGCTTCTAGAACCCTGTAATAATAAACTGATGTAACTGATAACATATACTGATCCTCAGGATAGGCATCCCATTATACCTATCTCATAGTGTTTTCAAAGAATAATGTCAAAATAACAAACAAGTTATTTATTTTTATAAATAGTAGTGTCCTTTACATGCCTGGGTACCAGGAGAGTTAGGATTAATTCCTTGAAACTCAAGAAAATTCACTCACTTACATGTTCTAGCTCATTTCAAGATCAAAAAACACTTAGCCTAGCACAAATTATATCATTTAAGCTCTATCTAATTTACAATTCCTTGTGTTTACACCACTTTCTGATTTAAGCTCATCAACTTTAAGAACTTCTATCCCATTAACAAGCAGCCTCCAGGTGAGCAGTTACATCCAAACTCATTACATCCAATGTTGAAAACCAATGCAAGTATGAGTGTTTAGCTTCCAGCACCTAGAGGACCTCAACGTGGGAGAAGCAGCCTGGAAATGAAAATCTTACTGAAACATGATTAATATCTACTACAAGGAAGGCAAGCAATGAACAGCAATTAATATTGAGAATAATTTCAGAGTTATTTTTCCTTAAAAATCCTGATTATGCTAGTGATGAATTTTCATCTTTTTAAATTTTTATTAGTACATATTTGCCATACGTAATCATTATGTTCATCGTGGGAAGTTGATGTAGATATAGAAGATATCACAATTCATTTTTTTAAAACTCTTTTCCATTTTTCTTTCACCTCCTCTCTCTCTATTCTTTTTTCTTTTGTAGTATCTCCCTGTTTCCTGTTATCTCCTTTTGTGCTCTTCAGTTTCTTTATGTTTTGGGTTTCTCTTATAAAAGAAGTTATCCAATATATAAGTTTGTGTATATGATTTATTTACTTAATATTAGGGCCTCAAAGTGCCTCCAATTTCCTATAAGTGACTCAAATTTATCCTTCTTATGGAAAAGTAGAATTCCATAGTCTATAAATACCATGTTTTCTTTATCCATTCATCTCTTGATGGACATATGGCCACTTCCAAGATTTAGCTATTGTGAGTTGTGCTGCTTTAAACATGGGTGTGCATGTAGCACTATAATATGATGTCTTTAACTCAGAAAGATTCTTAGCAGTAATCATTTGTCACTGCAAACATCCACAGTGGAATACAACTGTAAGTCCCAAAATCCTGTTTCAATATTATCTTAGAGTTATTCATGAACCTATAACTAGCATCACATGATATCATTTAAGTGTCAGACAAACTAATCATATACTTTCTTCATAAAACTAAGAGAAAGATAAATAGGGCCAGCCCTGGATCTCTAACTAGGGCTCAAAGGAAGTCAGTATCACCATTATAAGCACAAGACAATGTCAACAGTCTAAGGAAGAAACAAAGAAAAAGAAATCCAAATCAAGTTAAATGTGACAGATCTTTGGTATCAGGCCTTTGCTCCTCAAACTGGAGATGGAATCATGCTAGCATTTTATTAAATGGTCTTTCTTAATGGTACATAATTAATTTATAAGGTTTATATATGCACTGTCTTCCATAGAAAATGTTTATGTAATTATTGCCTGTGATCAAACGTTCAACAATAACGTGGAAAAGACATGTCCACGTTATAGAATACAACGATCAAAAACACATCAATACTCAATACAGGTATACAGTCAGATAATCAGTCCAGACAAAATATAGACAATATATGAAAATAAAATAAAATTATTATTCTTGGATATTCAAATGTAAATTTTTTTTTCAAATGTAAATTTTTCTAAGGGCAAGGATTGATTCTTTTAAGCATGAGTCAACAAAAAATGTATTTTTTGAATATATAAACACACAATACATGGATAGTTCACACATGCATGTGTGTGTGTGTGTGTGTGTGTGTGTGCAGTTCAGTGTGATACGTTCTATCAAAGATGTGGAATAAACAGACCATGTGTGGAATGTGTTTGTAGTATACTTCTGGACTTTGAGGCTAGTTCCTCTCATTATATTGTCATGACTTATTCTTGAATGAGTTTTAATCAGAGGTTTAAAATAAATTGAAAACAGTGAAGGTTCTACACATAGAATTTTCCCAGTTTCACAACATAGAGCTATTTAGCATAGGTGTTTCTATAACTGTGATAACAGCATCAGGTTTTGATTTTGTTTATATTGCCGCAGGAATTCACCACAGGCTGTTGCAACCCACACAAGGCGGCATCTGGTGCTGCATGATGGAGGGAAGCATTCTACTTGCAGAGTACCGAAATGTTGGCTGGTTCCAACTCTGCTCAGGATTTCTATTTCTACTTCCTGTATAGTAATTTTGTTTCTTCCATTTATACAGATTGAAAAATAGATTTAAAAAGAGCAGATTTATTGAAGAATGACAAACATTAGGGTGAGAAAATTAATATAGAATGATTAGTCCAGTGTTTGCAAAAATTGATGATTTCTCTTAAATTATTTTTATTTCTTTTTAGATAACAAATAAAATGTCCCTTAATTATATTGAAAAATATTTCAACAATCTCATACAGGTTGATAATAATTTTTAGTATCAGAAATCACTTTGAAAAGCTACGCCCTTCTGATTCCTTTTACAAGTGACATCTTTTATCACACTATCCTTGTTACTTCTCTACAAACATCTACAAATGTATACAAAAAAGTTTAATAAAATATTCATAATGGAATACTGTAATACAAACTCACTTTCACTGGAGTGAAATCAAAAGCTTATTTTTAATATGATCCTGTTGAATAATATAGTCATTGTTTTTTCTGCATTATTTTCCTGTGTTTATAACTATTATTTATTTTACCATTTAATGTTCCCCATTCTTCTACATATAAATTATCTAAAATGAGTTACGTTTGGTATTTTTCATATCCCTGACTAAAATTCAATATAGAATTTTTGAAGCAAATGTTATTTTACAGCCATTAAAACACAAATGTTATAAAATAAGACAGAATCAATGCAGAGGTATTCCAATAACTTGTTCTTCTTGCTGGCCAAAAGAAGCATTTTCTTATTTACTGGCACTTTGTGGCATATGATTTAGTTTTGATTTTTTACGAATGGATGGATGTGGTAGATATCTGCTAAAATTACTGTCCTTAAACAAGATATTATCCAGTATTGAGAAATATATTATTAGCTTACAAAAATTGGATTCAAACAAATTCTCAATGAAAAGCCAGTTATATTTTCTGTCTGTAAGTATTAGTGTTTTTCCTTAAAAGAAATAGGGCTCCACATTTATTGGCATGCATAATTTTAAAACTCTGAAGGGAATTTCAGAAAGAGCTGCCATAGAACTAAAAGATCTGATACATAAAAGTAATGCCTTCCACTTAATCAACAATTATTGAATTATTGTTCTCCAATTAGTAGCATGCAAAGCAGTCTTAATATTTTTTCCAGTATTGAGGCATGAACTCAGAGTCACCATACACTCCCGGCACTTTTTGTTTTTGAGGGAGGCAGGATATTGCTAAGTTCCTAGGTTGTCCTTAAATTTAAAAATCCTCCTGCCCGAGCCTCCCAGGTTTCTGGGATTGCAGGCAATGGATCATGACAGCTGACTTCTAAGCAGTTTTTAAAGCAAATGCTTCAAAAAACTCTCCTGTAGTCTCCATATTCACAGATATATGAAACATTTGGAAAGATGGGCTAGAACGTCCAGGAGGAAAAAAAAAAAAGAACAATGTAATCAGAGATTTATCTTTGAAAATAAAGAAAATATAAATATGACAAATATAGGATGAAGACATTCAGTAGAAAAGACAGATGTTAATGTTCATTGGAAAATCACAGCCTGATACGCTATCCCCTAGGTATGGTTGTTTAAATTTGCACTTATAACAAGAAAAGTTAAAACAAACTGCAATGTATTTTATCATGTTTGCGGGCCATATTTCAAGTGCTCAACAGCCATATGTGGCTGGCGGCTGGGAAGTGCATTTGCCGAACATTTTTCGTAATTGTAGATGATGCTTCATTAGAGCACAACGGAGAGCGAGAGCTTCAAATTTGTTATAAAACGTTTCTACCTTTTGTAGGAAAAATCCTAATAATTTATTCTGTGAAGTAAAAAAAAGCAAAATAAACAGTCAACATAGAATACATCAGAAAAAGAATCCCAGTAAAGGCTTTAAAGTCGGTGTAGATTGGGACACAGGTGAGAGACAAAATAAAGAAGGATATTACAACATGAAGGCCATTTGAGAATTAAAAAATTAAATGCAGCGATACAAGTAAAAGTATTGCTCAACATAACTAGTAAAAACGACATAACTAGTAAAAATGAGAATTGTTACTACTCAATGAAAGGGACGAAAATACAATTCTTGAGATTTTATCTAATGGATAAAAGGAGTGTAGAAAGAAATTTATTCTATGCTAAAATATTCACAGCCATCTGATAATAAATACTCTATTTATTTCCATAGTATTTTTTTGTTTAGAAAACCCAGGCCTATATGCAAATGTGACTTGTATCAAAGATTCTTCATTTGAAGTTTGTAAAAGACTATCAAAAGCCTTGATCCAATAATAATTTCAATAGTGACAGTGATAGTAAAGATAAACTGACGCTCACTGCTGACAGTATAGCTACAGGTAACACTTTGAGCCCAAAGTTATGTCTAGATACCAGATTTTCCAAAACACTTTGGGAAATACATAATCAAATTCTATTGGGGGGGGTCCCTGACACTTTATGAAATAACTGGTTATTTTACATGCTTTTATCAATTGTATAGAGCTGAAATTATATGAGGTATGATGGAAATAAATGATGAACGTTTTAAAAGTATTACAGTAAGAGACCCATTGCCATTAATCCTCATTAAATAGTCCTCATTTTTCAAATGCATTTATCCCATTGTCATTACCACTTTCTGAAACAGTTCTAGGAGTCCTCTTTCACGAAGGTCTCGCTTCAGAGTAGCATCGAACGGAAAGGTGGGATCATTAAAATATCACGGTGTGTCCTTATCCACCTATTCAGGGCATCTGGTTCCACGTGACTTCTGGCTCTTCACTTAACTAAAGATGACCATGAAGAGCAAGCGTTTTGAATCCATTCAGGGAATCAAGGAAGCCGCGAAAGCCCAGCTGAAGACATTCATAAAAGAGTACTTCCAGAACCGCTTCAGAAAGTGGCAACAGTGGTATGAGTGTTTTCAAAAAGGAAGGAGTACTCTTTTGAGAGGAAATAGTGGCAACACGTATTTTACTGTATACTATTTTTAAAAAAATTTAAACATACATTTAGTGGACTGACTGTGATCAACTTGAATAGGAACACCAGTTGGACTGAGCTGGTGTGGTTCTGGGTGTAGAAGATCCACCTGAGGATTGTTACAGACACAACACAAAGGAGAGCAAGAGGAGAAGATGGGGGCCGGGTGGTTCTCCTGAATGGAACTCGGCTGTTCTCCTTGCAGAAGGAGCTGTCATCAGGCATGGCTGCTCTCCGCTTCTGGGGAGCTGTGGTCTTCATCTCCTCTTCCAGCATTGAATTCTGGCTCCAGTATAGATTTCTTCAGCCTTTAGTGCAGACACAGATGTACATGGGACAGTGCAGTGGGCTCCCAGCCCTTGATTGGATCTTTTGGGTCTCCAGTGCATAGGTAGATGCTCTGCACTCTTTCTGCATTTGGCTTGTGTGTGTGTGAATGTCGTAACTTATATTTGTCCTGTATTAAACCTCTTGTCTTATAAACCATTGACTCTACAAAAGTAACTAATAAAATATATCAATTTTTTATCACACCTTATATCTCTGCTGTTCTGGAACTTATTTTTTTTTATCAGGAAATAGTTGAAATGGCAAGCATATTTTATGAATAAATTCATCATCAGCTTTTCAAAAATGAATGCTGGTTATACAGAATAATGGGTTTCCTTTTGGGAAATTTCTACATGCTTATAACATATTTTGATGATTTTCACAAACCCTCATTATTGCCTTTCCTCTTTATTTTCTCTTCACCTGATAAACTTTCTCTTCACTAATAATGTCCTTTCTAATTTAATGTCAACTATTTTATTTTCATTTTTAAAAATTTAAATTTCACACAGATGAGAAAGCATGCAATATTTGACATTCTGAGTCTGACTTATTTTATTTAACACAACGATATCCAGTACCATTCATTTTTCTGCAAATGACATGATTTTATATTTCTTTACAAGTGAGTAATATTACACTGTGCATTCATACCACATTGAATCCAATCATTCCTGGGCTGTTACCATAGCTTAGCTGTTGTGAATTGCACCACAATAAGCATAACTGTGTGGTTCTTGCTTTAATTCTTCTGGCAATATGCCACAGAATGAGGAACACATAGCTGGATTAGTGAGCAGCTTTCCACAGACTTCTCCAGAGGATTTTCTTCAAAATCTCATTGTAGGGACCACATCAGACCATCAGTTTCTCACAGTGATATCCTTATTCCTGTGACACATACAAGTGCTTTGTCTTGATGAGAAAATGCCAAATGATATGAAGATTATATCTTTACATCAAACGAGACACTATCAAGAAAAAACACTTCAATTAATTTGGGTAAAAATAAATGCATTTAAATGATACCAAAATTTTCTCATTTGCTGAGAAAGTCAATCAGTTTATATGGTAAGAAAGAAAAATGTGTTTGGTTTATCATCTGTAAAAAAAAATAATAATGTCAAAGGACAAAAGGGAAATCGCTACATTATTTTGAGAGGAAAGTTTTATGATGTATGAATTCAAAATATAACCACTTTGTTATTCATGTGTGAAGGTAATCAAAAGATACTCCTTAGATATGCAAATCTCAGAAAATATATCATCTGTATAAACTTCATGAAAAATACATTCCCTCCACAAGGTTATATTCCAGTGAAGTGAGAAAAAAAAATGAAGATGTAGAGTAAAAGAACTGTCAGAGTGTACTGAAAGCAGATAGATAGATGTCCTATAAATGCCTATTATCTATATGTACAAATCCAAAATACCAGCTGTCAAAAAAGACTTGAAGCTGATAAACTGGAAGAATATATATTAGCTTCAATACTTACTTAAAAGATAGGCAACTATAATTTTGTTACATAAATACTTAAGGAATTATGGACTTCAGAGTACATTTTACAGTTTTAGTTGTTTCAGGAGTTATTTATTTACAATAAATAGCTAAAAAGCAATTCAAATATACCAAGGTGAAAAAACAACTCATATTTCTCTATCAACCAGAGTAATGAAATTTTATATACAAAATGTCCTAAATTTATACATGTCCTTATATCTCTATACATATAGTATGGAAATCTTGGAAGAATCTAGAGTTCATGTTTTCAAATGAGCAACAAAAGAAATAAAATATTTCACCATTGCTATCTTAGTAAGAATTCCCATCACAAGGGAGTAATGCCCATTAATTTATCCTGCACAAAATGATATTGGAACAAGCTGGAAGAACTGAAAATGGCTAGCTAGGTTTCTCCAGCATCCTCCTGAGAAAACAAGAAAAATCTATGAAATAAATGAACGTGAAAAATATAACTTATCAGAATTTATGGAATGCAGCAAAATAGGACTTAGAGAGAAAGCTATAGCACTAAATGAACTTTCAAAAATGTATAAGGATCAAATGCAATAAAGTAAAATTCTGCCCTGGGAAGTAGAGAAAAAAAAAATACAAGAAGATTAAATTGTGCAAAAGATATAAGCAATAAAAATCCCTACAGAAATCAATCTAATTGAAAACAGGAAAAATATGTAAGAAATATTTTAAAACTTTAGCCAGGATAACCAAGAAAAAAATGAAAGAAGAATATTCCTTCATTTATTCTTAGCTACTAGATTGGGATAGACAGAAAGAAAGAAAGAAAACCTCTAAATAATAATATGTATATAATCTAATAGAATTACCTTTATTTACAGATTAATTGATTAGAACATGCCAAAGAATTGCCAAATACAAGATTGGGACTAATATATTCATATAGCAAGTTTGCAGTAATAAATGTGAAAACATCAAATAAATTGATTTTCCATGTACTGATTATGAATTATTGCAATTTAAAATAAAAAAGAAAATTAAGCATGAAAGCAAATCTGATAGTACCATTAATAATAGGACCAAAAATAAAATATTTGGGTTATAAAGCAAACAAAGTCGGATGGGAGCCATACGTAAAAATCTACAAAAGTCTGATGAAGGAAATCAAAGGTCTAAATATTTGGAGATGTCCCTGGAAGTGAATGTCACCTTTTCTGAAAACAGTATACATAGACAGTGACAAAAAAGATCTCACTGATTTGAGGGGAGTGACCATCACGTGAGTGGAGGATTATGACGGACTATTCAAGTGGCAGCGCTGTGCAGTCAACGGGGCCTTCACCAGGGAGAGGCAGCGTAGAGTGAAAAGTGAGCAGAAGGAGATGTGATGGTAGAAGGGAGACGCTGGAAATTCATGAACGTGATAATGAGCTAAGAAATAAAAACAACTTCAGGAAGCTGGCAAAGTCAAGGAAAGGAACATTCGTAGAGGAATGAAGGACACTGTAACCTCAACTTTACACAAAGGAGACTGATTTCCTGTACTGTAATATCACATTGGCCATTGCTTGTGGTCATTTTTAACTGCAGTAATGAAAAGATAATATAGTTATCAAACACAAGGATATTCTGTGACCCTGACAACAAAACAAGAAAACAAAAAACTAGGCACACACGAGCACTAAACGTTACGTGGTGTTCTAGATTAGGTCCTGAGGATAAAAAGCTTACTGACTAAAACTGAAGAAATCTGAACCAAAAATGGCTTTCAAAAATAATAATTACCAATGTTGGTTCTTTAGAAAATGTTTTATACTAATGTATGGTCTTGATAATGAGGAAAAATGAATGCGTGATGTATAGAAAATTTTATTAGCTACACGATTATTTCATAAATTTAAAAGTGTTAAAAAGCATATAATGAATGGAGTGGCTATACAATAATAAACTCTAATAGCATATTAAACAGAAAAGACTGAATAAAAATAATTTGATTAACAAAATTAAAAACTGAATAAGGATAATAAATTAATACTAGAAGTCAGATAGTAATATATTTGTGAAAACTGAGAAACTATAAACTGCATCAAAGATTTTAAAAAGTACAAAAAGAGGTTAAGGTGTGCTGGCTATAAAATGGGGAACTCTTCAATTGAACAAAAACAAAAATCAGGTTAATAAGCAAAATCATTAAACTAATATAAAGAAATGCTGCAACAGTTGAAATTTTTTAAATATTATGTTAAATTATTTTGGAGCAAGAAAAATTAAATTCTTATAAAACATGTTCAGAAAGCAACAGTAATTAAAGCCCCCCATATCGAAATTACATATAACACATTACTTTTGTATTTAAAATGTCTTATGCGCTACTATAAACAAATGTTAAAAATTAAAGTGCGTAATTTTTGACTAGACATACCCAATAATAACAGAAAATTCAGTTGAATACTCACAGATCACTTTTTTTAAGTCTACAAAGAATTACTTGATGAAAGTTTCCATTCCAGAGTACTCCTATACAAGGGTCATTTCAAACCTTCATGGAAAAGGTTCGTTATTCAAGTTGTTCTAGAATAACAATCAAAGACAGGAAATTTCCACCTTCACTTGAAGTCAGAAAAACTCTGACAACCAAACACATAAAAGGTAAACTGAGGATGGTACACGCTATTTTGTGGTGAGTAGAAATTTAAGATGCCCCCTACATTTCTGTCACCTATTATACATTCCATGCATGATTCCTAAGACTGTGATGGTGATGAATTGAAGCCTTCTCGTTCAGGTGTAGTATACAGCACAGTTGAACTTCGAAATAGGAGATTATGTCGGTGTGACAGACCAAATCACAAAACCTCTTTAAAACGGGGATTTTTCTTTGACTAGCATTAGAAAAAGTCTCCATTTGTATAAGTATGAAGATCTGACAGAATAAAAATGGAGGGGCATATGGGAAGTAACAAAATTATCGCCTAGAACCTAAAAGCAGCTGCTCGTTGGGAAAGAGCCACTTTAGTGTCACAAGTGTAAAGAGCTTAATTCGGTTCACAAAAAGAATGAAATTTGAAGAAATTTTCCTCAAACCCTCAATGAGAATTGAACTTTTCAGACATCTTGATTTCAGCCTAGTTAATAATCTTGAACTAATTAGCCCTAATGCAAAGCGAAGGATATCAGAAGCTGACTTTATTTTTGCCATAGAGTAAATATAGATTTCACAGAATGTTTCATATACATCTCCCTCTCAACCTAATGTAATTAAGTTAGAAGGCACTAATAAAATGTCAGTAATTAAAATACTCATGTAATGGAAGATTGAAAAATAAGATAAAACATATTCATTAATAAATCATGCAATAAATAATGAAGTTATATTAGGAAGGGATTTCAACATATAAATTTTGGTTAAGAAGCAGCATTAAAGAAATTAATGAGTTTGTACAGATAAAGTTAGGAAGAAAGGTGTGGTGCCCATAGGACCCAAATTAGAAAATATGACAATTGATGTTCAATATTAGAAATAGTATTTCCTTATGCAGCGTCATCAATATACTCATCAATCTTTTTTCTACCTGGAAAACTGATCTGTGACTGCTTTATTTCCAATATATCATTAGTAATTTTATTTATTTTAATAAACTAATATGTTTATTAAATAGGAAATCTAAAGCTCTAGGTGTAAATTACTATTTGACTTGTAAACTGACATTTAAATACAATATGTACGCATATACATATACATGTATATATATATGACTATATGTGGCATACAAAATATATTATCTCTGAAGTGTTTTTGTTCGCAGGAAATTTTGTAATCAATTCAAAAATATTACTTGAATCCAGGAAATATATATTCTGATTTGAAGCAATCTTTTCTTTTGTGGCGGGGTGCTGGGGATTGAACTCAAGACCTTGTGCTTGCTAGGCAAGTGCTCTACCACTGAGCTAAATCCCCAACCCTATAAATCTCAATCTCAAGTATTAATCTGTAGTTTTTTAGTATAACATGCCAATTTCTCATACTGTGTTAAATTTATGGTTTTTGGCAATAATTAACCTAAATTCTTAGCAGGGAAAAATGCTTTTTCAGCTTGAATTCCATTTATGCCTACACCTTCTCTCATAGTGTTAGTTTTCTTTGAGTCAAATGATGGTCTTTGCTACTCTGGAGTATTTAATTTTCATTATCTAAAATCTATACTGTAAAATTTATTTTTTTTTTCTTTTTAGAAGTTACTCCAAATATATTTTTATCTTCTACTCTTAAAATAGTTTGTTCCTCTTTTATTTCACGGAACTTTGAGTATATCAATATTTTGGATACCAAACCTCAATAATAAAGGGCTATTGTTTGTGTGCTTATCTTCTTAAATGTTGTTTTAAGCCATATAAGTGAGAAATTTCTGATTTCTAAATGATTTCTAAGTCCTTTTCTGGATAACAACAGTTCTTAACAATTCACTAAAATGTGTTTTATGTACTCCACACCAGCAAGTTGCCAAATCAATCTCTGGCCCGTAAAAATTAAGGCGATTGGCTTAAAATGCCACCCAAGCTGCATTCATTTACCTAGAAAGTGCTCAAGCTTGGATGCACCTTATTTCACTTAACATACTAGTAAATGAAATAAATCAGACACACATGTTTAAATACCACATTGTTTCTCTGGTGTGAGAGACAAAGTGTAAACAAGCACTAAAATGTATTATATTGGGAAAGGAAAGAAAAAATATGTGCTACCCAAAATGAACAAACCTTAAGTGGTCCTGATAGGGTATGTTTCAAGGTTAATGAGTGTACTCTCACTTTTCTCTGCCCTTCATTGTTTCCTCTTTATTTGACTTGGCTTTCTTTTCCTGAATGTAGAAGTCAAATACTACTCTCTGACCTCTGTTATTTGATTTAATCACCTGAAGATCGCTACCTTATTTTAAACCCCAGCAATTTTGTATAATTTTTAGTCTTGCTGGCCACATTGAGTTAGTCAAATATTTGGCAAATTTTATAATATTTTACATTGTTTTATTAAGAAAAGGTCTTGAGTATCCACCCACAGTAGAAGTTCTGTGTGCCTGTACACATGGATCTGTACATTTCCCAAGGTGATAAATGAAGTTTTAAAATAATTTAAATAACTTAAAATGCAAGATTCATTGTACACAGAAAAAATTAATGTTATTCCATTTTTCCAAATACTAATTAAACTCTATATTTTCATTTTATTCAATACAACTTCCATTAAATCTGATGACATAAATTACTTTTGCTTTTCAGGAAGGTGATTATTCTAAATTTTGCATATTTGATGGCTCTTTATAGAAAATACATTTGTAAAAGTTATGAGGTATACTACAGCTTACAACTAGTTCATATTTTTTCATGCTTTACAGAAAATGTTTTGATATATTCAGAACAGTGGAAACACACTCTTAAAGTTATGACTTTTGTATATTGTAGAATGTAAAATAATTACATTAACTGAAGTGGTTTTAACTAATTAGACTGATTTATTCTTGGCCATTTGTGTTTCTATGTAAATTTTATAACCAGTTTCTCAATTTCCAAAAAAATCAGAAGAATTTTCATTAGGATTTAACTAAAAATGTGAATCAGTTTGTTCATGGACGTGTTTACAGTGTACATGACATATTCTATGTTTATTTTGCAAATTCTATAACTGAACTACTTAGTCACTTTCTGAGGAGAAAAACCTTATACAAATTTTAGATTTCAAATTACTTCACACTAATACTTAAACTATATTTGAATGACTATACCTGAGAGATGAAGGTTATAGGTTTCTGGACTATTGTATAAGTAGAACATTACATTGTATTTTACTGTTAGTTTGGGAAATATTTGAAAGCTTATATAAACATGCAAAATTATATGAATCTCTTTTGATTTCATTGGTTGGCTTGATTTTTGTCTAGGCCCTAATAAGTATATTAACATCAACTGAAGAACAGAATTCAAAGGGGACATCTAGAGAAGATGGTATTTAAAAATACTGTCTATATGCTTTCCTATATAGGAGACTTTATTGATATTTAATTATTTAATTGAACCCACATGAAAATCACAGCAAATTAGTTATACTGAAAACACTGTAATATATATATATATATATAGACAACATTAGGAGAAAAAAAGTTATAAATTTACAGTCAAAATGAAGTTCTTCTATTTAGTCCAAAGCATACTTCCAAGACATCAGGTCAATATTTAATTTCAACAAATACCCACCCAGAACTCAGATACAATGGACTCTAAAGAGCAGTTAAATGTTATAAATAAGTGTGCTACATCTGAGATTTATCATATTCTCTTTTTTCTGTTTGAGAATGCATTTAAAACAATGTTTTCTTCATATTCACTTCTTTCCTGAGAGCTTTTGATAATATGAGCATAAATAATTTGTAATTCAAGTTACAATCTAATTCAACATATCAACTGAAATTCCATCATTTCATTTTCCTGAGACAAATTAATTAAAAATAACATTTTAGTTCAATTTTTGTAAAAAACATAAAAATAAAATTTCCAGTTATATTCATTTTAAAATCTACTTTAGTTCCTTAGATAAGTTAGTTGTTATTGAGCAAGCTACAAAATTGACAAAAATCGTGTCCTTTATCCTGATGACATTGTAGTTTTAATCATAAGTGTTCACTGTGAGCAAAGGAATCTACCTTTTTTTTTTTTCTTTTTAACTAAGAGAAGACAGTTTATTTGAAGGTGGAGAAAAAGGAGAAAAAAATAGAAGATAGACAGCTACTCTGGACAAGTAGGGAGCATTCAAAAGTGAAATACTCTGGGAACCTACTATTATCAGAAGAAATACTTTAAGATCAAAGGCAGTTAAATGAACATTGTTAAATTTAGATGCCATTCTCAAACCGGTAATTGAGTGACTCTCCGTCCACATTTGAATATTTTTAGTTAACTAAAAGAGCCCCTAATATTTGCAGATCCTACTGGGATGTGTAAATCTTATTGACTCCAATATCAAGAAAAATATACAAAGCAATGTTATGAATCCAGCTCTAAATCACTTTCTTCTGACATTTTTCCCACTTGTTTATTTTGTGATTCCTTTTAAATTCTTTCCTACTTTATCTTCTGGTATAATAACAACCTTACATCTCACAGTCAACATAAATAAATGGCAGTAAAAGTGATGTTTTTTTTTGAAGTTCAATCACTGTTATGATTTAGATCTAAAATGTCTTGCAAAATTCTTGCGTCTGTGGAAGTTGATTGACTATGAGAACACTGTATTATCAGTGAGTTGATCCATAGGTGAGTTCAGTAGCTAAATATGCTGGCAGGAGGCTGCGCCTGGTTGCAGGTGAGTCCCTGCGTGCATGACCCGGAAGGCTGTAATATTGTCCCGGTTCCTCCCTGCTCTTTCCTGGCTGCGTGCGGCGAGCACCTTCCTCTCCATCACCCGGCTCGGCTTCTGCCAGCTATGGATGAAAACTGAGCTAGAATAAACCTCTCTCCCTTTAAATTGTGGATGACATTTATTGTTTTCCAGTGATGAGAACACAGCTAAAACAATCACGGATCCTGTTTTCTAAGTGCAGACTCCTCATTTCTTGTCACATACAACGTGTGACAAAATAGCACTTCAGAAACATGCACTTCCAATTTCTCTAATCCATGAGTATTTGTTACTTAAGTACTGCCATAGTCTAAGAAGGCCACGTTGAAAAATCAAATTCCAAGCTTTCTACATGGAATTGTAGTTGCCTTTTCAATATTCTAAAAATCCCAAATATGGAACTATCTGTAGAGATTTAATGCTGAATGCAATAATTATAACAAAGACACTTATCCTTTTTAGAGGAAATATTCAGGAGACAAACTGCAAAGTAAAATGAAGGAACAAGTGCACTAACGCCTACAGTATACTAACCTTTCAACACAGAAATGTAGGACAAATAATAATGCGGTAATTCTCCCAAACTTTTTATGTGTCTGCTTTTCATAAGTCTCTACAACATCAGAGCTCTGAGTGGTCTCACCATAGAGTCTATGATTTCCATGAGATGGTATTGTAATGCACTTACAATGTATTTTGATTATCAAAATACTTAAAACAATAGTTTTCCAACAGTTTGCAACTTTGAAAAATTACTAGAAGTAATTGGTTTTATTTACATATGACTTCTGAATATTTTTCCTACTCTACAAAAACCTTTAAAAGGAAAGTTTCACAGTTCATTTCACATTTTCATGTGTAAATAGCGGTCACTGAATTTGCCTCCACCTCTCTATATATATTTTCTGCATTTTTGTGGTTCATAAATCCACACTGAGTTGTTTTTAATAGAGCTATGCCACAAATATTAAAATTGGCATTCTTAATGGGATTTCTTTTATTTGACAAAAAGTATTGTGTTGAGGTTAATAATACTTTTGAGCAGCACACGTAGAGCTCTTGGCAGACGTGTGCCCAGTCTCATCATTTTGATAGACAGACTCCATTCTTCTTCTCTTCACAATAAGTAAAATCCTGACGAAAGTCAATGTTCTGAATTGCTTTGAAATTCATTTTAATGTAAATTCGGCTAGAAAACTTTTCTTTTGCTATCAGACTAGCCAGTCTGAAAGAAAATTGGCTTCCTGGAAAGTAAGTTGATTTTTAATAGGAAACTTATCATGAAACAATGAATAGAATGAAAGTGTTTGGTGGGAAAATTTGAAAAGTTTGTTTTTTAAGGGAAATGAGAAGGATTCACCAAAACAATCATCATAAAACTGAATTCTCTTATCAACAAAAGCATGATATTAAATATCAAAAATTTTCAACATTAATGAATACTGACTCATTTGAAGAATTGAGATTCTGGAAAGATGTTAAACAAGAAGACACCACATTTTGAAAATTAGTCTGAAATAATCTCAATGTGCTTTCTTACTGGAATTCATTATAAATATACTGTCTGAAACTCTTTATATCAACCCACAAATAAAATACATATTGCATCTCCATATTTTTCTTTTGATTAAAAATTCTTAAATTTAGTTACTTTGCAAAAGTTATATTCCAAGACTCTTATATAATTTGACATCAAACACTTCAAAAACTTCACCTAAATAAATTAACAAATGTTTGTTGAGCCTTTGTAGTATGGTAGCTTTAATGTCTGTTTACTAATGAAACAGATTTAGATGTTTCCTTCTGTTAAGGGTCTATGGTGTGTCTGGAAATTAGGTCAATGAAACTTCTGGTGTAATTGTTTTGGGATAGCTTTATGTAAATTTCACTAAGCATAAACAAAACTACATTGTCCTGGATTTTTCTAAAACATTTTCCACAGGCATTGTCTCTTGAATAATGTGTAAAGAATGAGTAAAGATAATTTATACTATATGAGAGAAAGAGAAAAGCCTTTTGATTGGAACACTCAGTAGATTTGAAATAATGTGTGCCATAAGTCTCATAAGCCTACAGTAAATATGACAAGTTTGGGAGTTACTGGAAATAGGCTAGGGAAATAAATGATGAAATAACATGTACAAAGTTAATGACATGCAAATTATCATAAATGCTATAGAAATTCATGAAATTATAAGTTCAGTAAATTTTTAGTCATTTTTGGTAGATCAACCTCCCCAAGTCGTGGGCTACTACATAGAGTGAATCAATTTGGGAAACACTCTCGGACAGTCACCTGAAATACTTATTCCTACAGTTACCATTTTGCCTTCTCTTGCTAGATCCCTCAGCCACTTTGTTTATAAAGTTGGATGGCACTTAGCAGCAGCATTCACTGAATTTTTGGTTGCAAATTGAACACACGAATTTGGACTTCTGCCACTATTTGGGAGGGTGGCAGGAATGGTGAGGCAGGTGTGTCCAGTGAGGAGTAGTGTTTTGATGGCATTGATGGCAATGTGTTGTACTCTAGTAATTATTTTTCTATTGGAATAGTAGCCCTATTTTTCAATCATATATATATTCAATTTAAACAATTGTCTTTTTTTCTTAAGTGTCTTAGTTACTTTTCTTGTTGCTGAGACAAAATACCTGACACCCAAAGTTGAAGGAGGGAAGGTTTATTTGGCTCACAGTCTGGAGAGGTTTCAGTTCATAGTTGACGGGCTCCAAGGCAGGGCGGCAGGGCAGAGGGCAACGCAGAGGAGAAACTGCTCACAGCTGGCTGAAGGCAGAAAGGCAAGCAAGGGGGATAGACGAGCCTCTTTCTGTCCTTTATATCTTATCTAGGGCATTTGCCCCTAGGGTAGGTAGGAGTCCAACCCCTAATTTTAGCACCCTTAATCCTAGCATCACATCCTTGATCCTAGCAGTAGTATGCCAAACTAGTCAGTGGAGTAATTTAGTAATCACACATTCTAGATCCAGCCACCTCTGAAAAAGCCCCACCTATGACTGCATGAAGCTTTGAGGAGACATCCAGGCACAAACCACAACCTTAAATTATGTTAGTCTCACACTTTTTTGGTTGTCAGTAAGTTTTTCTTTTGTGCATTAATGGTAGCGATAAATGAATTTATTTTAATGATCTTGACATGGTAAAAAAAAATAGAAAACAAAGAATTCATCTGGGCACAATGACACATCTGTAATTCTGGTTTATTGGAGTGGCTGAGAAGGGAAGATCATAATTTTGAGAGCATCTGAACAATTTAATCAGATCCTGTCTCAAAAAAACGAAAACCGAAAACTAAAAACCAAAAAATATAAAAAATAAATAAAAAAATAAAAACCTAGTATAACTCAGTGGTAGAATGCTTGCTAAGCATGTGTAAGGATTCAGTCTCCAGTAATGTAAAACAGGGTGGAAGGAAGGAAGGAAAGAAGGAAACAAGGAGATTGTTTTTTTTTTAATTTTTATTTTATAAATATCAGAACAAAAGCAAGGACATTACAAGAAATTATATTGTGGTCTTAAAACTAATATGTTTTAGTTTCATCATAATAGCTACTAGCCAAATGTGTTGTAATAAAGGATAAAATAGTTAAGATGTATTAAAACATTTGAGTACTTTGAGAAGCTGAAGTGGGTGGGCCAGAAGTATGAGTCCCTTTCTGAATGAGTTATCAGCTTGAGTGAGACCCATTCTTGAAATGTAAAAAAAGTCCTTAAAAGGTTGGGAATGTAGCTCATTGTGAAAACCATGAGTTCAATCTCCAGTACCACACACAAAAGAAAATCATTTTAAAAATTAAAAATTGAGAAGACAAATATTTACACACACACACACACACACACACACACACACACACACACACAATGCAGAAAATTTAGTGAGAACTAAGAAATCACCTAGATACTGATCTGTTATGGTCTAATTAAACTAAATATATCCTTTTTCAAAAATTAAACTTTATTTTGTAAATACTAGACAAGAGAGCTGTACCTTTACATATTTTATGTCTATTAAAATATGCCATCAGGACTTAAGTTCACCGAGTTATAAGTTTATGTCTGACAGGTCCAGTGCTTCCAAACTATTTGGTGGCACCTTTCAAGTGAGAGCCCTCAGAGCTGGCTCGCAGGACACCTCTGTTAGTGTAGCTTTATAAAGAGCTTGCAGTCAGTTTCTCCCTGGAAAGTTGGGCTCACTGCACATCCACAGTGTGCAAAGCAACTTAGGTCTGCAAACAACAGCTACATAGACTGCCTCGTTGACGGAAGTCCTTGGCTTAAAAGCAAATAAGTAAAGAAATAACCTAAATCCAAAGTAACCTAAATCCAAAATGCCCACAAAATACCTAGACAATCTTCTGGTTGTTAAACCCCCAAATGCAACCTGATGTCTCCGTGGGGTAGATTTTTGTGTTAGAATTTATTATAGTGTTAATGCTAATTGATTGTATTCTACTGAGGCAACAACTCATTTAGCTTGGATTAGCAAGTTGTTTAAAAAGATAGGTCATGAGGGAAAGAATTACCTTTGATATAACCATAAGCAGAATTAACTTGAAAATGAAGATTATAATACATTATGATCCTATTTAGAAAATATTGGAGAAGCACGAATTAACTCTGTGAAAAGAATAAACATGGACAAGAATAATGCTCCTCTTTGTCTCAATTATTTCTCAAAAACTCTTTTCAATTTTTTTCTTAGAGATTTTCTTTCCAATTTAAATATTCTTTCCTACTTTGGGGATGAAAACTCTATCACCAAACAATTGAATATACTTAAAACAATACATCTTATGCTACTGAGATATGGTACGTATCAAAGTACCCTAACTTTTTACTCCGGAAAAAAAAAAAAAGAAATTCTGCTAGAATATTTACCTTTTTCTTTTTAAATTTAAATCAATTTTAGCTAATACATAAAAACCTCAAATTGTACATGTTAATAGGTTGCCATTATCTTCCAGCACATGATGTAATGTTTAAACAGACTAAATGTATCTGTTTCCTCAAATATTTATTTCTTCATTATGAAAATTTCAAAATATTTTAGGAAAATAGTATTTTAAAAGAGCACAGTAAAATAATAAATATCCTACAAGATGACTTGGATTGAAAAGTAAATTCAGATTTTATCATTTTCCTACATAAATATTTAAATGTACTACTTCATATTTATTCTGCTATGTTTTTGTCTCTTTTCCTTTTGATGTATCTTTTCTGGACAATCAAGATCTCTTGAATTTGGAAAATTGGAATCATTCAACAGGACAGCACATAGCAGCATTTATGGAGTGAAAACACAGAGTGCTGCAAAGTGTTCTATGAATTAAAAAAAAAAAGCCTTAATTTAGAAGGTTTTCAAATTCTAGCACTGGGGCTACAGACAGTCATGTATGTGTCCTTTGCATGTGTGTGTATTTATTTGCATGTGCACAAATATGCCTTTAAAAAAAATAGCCTCTTCATAAAAACTACAAACACTTACTTTCAGGGAGTCTGTGAGTAGTAACAGGTAGTGTTAAAACATATAAGCTCGTTACCATAGCTTTTCTCTTTTAGTTAAGAAATTTGAATTTGAATCGAGATTGTTAGTTTAGAGCTATTTGTTAAAGCAATTAGCTGAAAAAACATTTACCTTTAATTATCTTATTTAAATTTCAAACCATGACTGGTGAAGCAGATGATGTGTTTTACAGGTAAGAAGAGATCTGGCTTTAAAAAGAAGGCCAATCGTTCCATTCTTAATAGAGAAAATAGTCTGATTGCACACAGAACCTAATACACTTGCATTTACTGAGCA
Organism: Hystrix cristata; assembly: GCA_004026905.1. Classification (NCBI taxonomy): domain Eukaryota; kingdom Metazoa; phylum Chordata; class Mammalia; order Rodentia; family Hystricidae; genus Hystrix; species Hystrix cristata. The sequence goes on from PVJO010004171.1 coordinate 71,087, forward strand.
CCTATTATGTGCAGTAATTCTGCTAGACTCTGTGGGGATCAAATAAGAAAGTAAACATTATCTCCAGGAGAAGTAATTTAGTAATTCAAACATTTCCCTGCTCAATACAGTCATCTATGGAGTCCTACAAAGACCCAATCAAGTCAGGAGTCATCCCAGTTAAATTAGAGTCTTTTTGGAGTAAGGAGACTGAAATCAGCCTTCCCAGCGATTGATGGACTGACCAGCAAAAGTAGCTCTGTGCCATGGACGACTTTCTCAAACGTCTGCATTCACTAGGATAATTTGGGAACCTCAAATGTGTTTCCTGCTTGAGTAGTTTCAGATCATAAACTAAAATTCTATCGCAAGCCGTATCCTCCAACAGGCCCATATGTCAATTTTAAGCTGGAATTCAAAGTATGGATCACAAAAGAAACAAACATAAAGCCATCAAGTTAATCTAAAGTCAGCCTAAGCCAATAGTGCACAACACACCGACCAGATGAAACACCAATACCCAGTAGATGTTCATTATTTTAGCATTCAAATAATTCCTACAAATAAATTACTAATTTAAATAAAGGTGTTATAATTTAAAATAGCTCACACTCTTTCAAGATAATGGTCTCCTTTACTCCAGTATGAAAAAACTGTTTTAGAATATAAACCAATTGTTTTGATGGTATTTGAGAATAGGAATATTAAAAATCTAGAATGAAACATTTAGCAGTAAATGCAGAAAAGACATTCACTTATATATAAAATACGAAACCTGCTTAAGGCACCAGATGTTTTTAGAAACAATGTAGTACTTGGAAGTATCTTTTAGAATTTGAGACTTAATTCTGTCTCATGAGCAAAGAAAGAATGAGTGCATTGGTGACTTCACGAATATAAATTCATTGAGAGAGAATTTAGAATTAAACCCTAAAGTATATGAGGTTTCATCACTATTTTTATGAATGGCGTTAGTCAGAAATATGGGATTAAATATGACAGCAAGAACTGTGAGTCAAAATAGTTCAAATGACAGACCTAAAACACCACCCTGTACACTTTGAAAAAGTCTAACAATAAAAATAAAATAAATCTTAAATTATTGGCTTATAGAAATCAAAACAAACTTATAGCCCCAGTTAGGTCATTAAATACAAAATGGATATATCTCATGGGAGTTGGCTCACAGATACTGTAAAAAGAAAGGACTTTGAAGCAAAAAAGGATCTTTAGTAAAAAGCTAAAATAAAAGGACTGATCAATGAAGATGTTCAAACATAAGTAGTCCAATTTGGATTTTACCTTTAAACTTACAATATTTCTATAAATATTAAATAGAAGTACTGTAAAATTTTTGTTTATATAGTTTAAAACTTATCAAACTTGAATCTGTCATCAAATATTTTCACTGCAAGTTTATAAACTATTTTTCTGGTAATAACCCTCAGATGTTTCCTATGCCTGAGCCTATAATGAAAGTCACTTCTAACCTTTAATCAGGAAATCTCAGTCCTCTAAAAACAACACTTACCAACTTAAGAAAAAAGAAGTTGCCATTGCACAGAGAAAATTGCCAGACTAGTCTTCTTCTAAAGGCTTCCGTCTAGAAATTCCAATCCCAAACTGATCATAATGAATTTTAACATGAATTCACCGGTAGCTTTGTGTCAAAGTTATGTCCAAAAAGAAAGACCCAAATTAGTGTGGCACTTTTTATGGCCGAAATATTCTACCGGGACAGGCAAGAGTACTTGAACGGAACACATTTAATTCAAAATTGATCTACTGAACTTTCTACCCAAACTTACAAAAGAATTTATTTTAGGTAAAATACTCATCATAAATCACACCATGTCCTGGGACTGGGGATTTAGCTCAGCAGTAGAGCGCTTGCCTAGTATGCAGAAGCCCTGAGTTTGATCTCCAGCACCCCCGACCCCCCAAAATCATATCAGGTCTTATAAAACTTATATTCTCCTAGTTAAGAAATAAAAAACAAAAAACAAGCAAGAAAGAGAGAGAACACTATCCTCCAGTCCTCTACTAGAATGTGTAAGAAGGATTTTAATTCTTCTCTAATTCTTCTACTTAACATGCAAATGACCTTTTGTTGTGTCTTAAAATGAGGCGTGAGGCTGATTCCATCTGTCTACTTACAGTTCCAGCTCAGAAAATACAAAAGGCTTTTAAAGATACCTGAAATTTTTGTCCAAAGTTCATGCTCTAGTGTGTGATATCCCAGGCTGCAAAATTTCCACTTGTAACAGCATGTAGGTTATTCAAAAATTTCCCAGCCCCACAACTAAGGAGAAATGTAGCAGGGGGTTGGCCTGGCTGCAATCTAAAGGCGGTGAGATTGCAGGTTTTCTGAAATCTCTAGGGGACTCCAGGGCTTATGCGTGTATTCTATAACTTTGGTGAGGCTGTAATAAGAGACTTGATATAATAGAAATAATTCTCTGTTCAAAAAACTGTTTTGCACCTACTTAACATAACTACATTACATTTAATTCCCTTCCACGCTTAGCTTCTTATTGGCCACTTCTTATTGGTCGCTTTGAGTGTTCTTATAGTCAGAAGGAGCTAACTCACAATTGCAAAGATCAATGAAAATGTTTGAATCTGGTTTGTTCCTGGATTCCAGGGAGAGAAGCAATTTTTTTTTTCTCACTTTCAATTTAGTCCTCACTGGGCAAGTCCTTTGATGTTGCCTCAAAATTAAATTCTTGCCAGCATGACACATATCAAATACTCTATAACCTTAAACCTCAGTCAATACAATGACACCACACTTCAATACTTTTTCCCAAAGTCGGTATTAATTACTACTTTATAAATGTGCAACTGAAAGTTCTCTTCAAGTTATGCATTTATTTGCCCATGTCTTTCTCTATTACCGACTAAAGAGATGTTTAAGGATGTACTTGTAATCCTTTCATACTTACGCCGTAACTGCTAATAACTGCTTATAGACTTAAATAATGAGAACATTAAAATTTTCATAGGAGAAAAGGTTAGCTTCATATTTATAAAGTATATTTATTTCCTAAAATTATAGTAGTCAAATTTTATATAAAAGTAATTTTGATATAGCCAAAAATGGTGATTTGATTTGTTAGGGTATCATTCACTCAGATTAAGAATTAGCCATATGAATGAAAGAAAGAACCAAATTAGGACGTTAGGAAAAGTATATTTCATCAGCGGTACGGGAACCTGTGGAGAATTTCTCCAGAGGGAAGCAGAGAAACAAACTATTTTAACTTATCTACACAGATTTTCTTCTTCAGATTTCCTTTCCCAAAAATTCTATTTGGTAAGTTAGAAGGTACACGGATTATTGAAGCTGTTTCATAACTCAGATATAAATGCCAACATCACACAGTACTGTACATCCTCAGAACATGCACCAGTGAAATTGAAGGTACAAGTTCACACTCAAAGAGTACCTGATGTTTACGTGTATATGAAGTCAACCTCCAGCATCCACAGGGTGCCCACCGAGCAGGGGACTGTGTGGAGGGCTCAGGGATCTCCTGAGAGAGCACCCTTTTAGGGTGAACGATACACTAATGGGCAACACTAGTGCATCTTAGCACCAATAAGCCAATTTTTATATTTTATTCTATAACAGGATTTCACCAAGTCACTAAATTGGCCAGGCTGGGCTTGAATTTATGATCTTCCTGTCTCAATCTTCCAGAGTGAGCTTTGCTACATGGAAAGTAATGGAGACATCAAGATAACCAAATGATATATTTACAGTTCCAAAAGAATGTTTCCAAAGAAATATCAGTCCAGAATTGTCCATCGAGTGGAACAACCCTTTAAAATGAAGCTAAAATGAAAACATTTTCATAGAGACCTGCATGAAAGAATTTTTCTGTAACAGAAAAGAACGGCAAGAAATGGTCCACACGGGTTTTCAGGCTTATCTTTTGTCCTGAACCAGCTCTCACACTCAAGAATGTATTTAAATACCATGCCAAGATAAAAAAAAAAAAAATCACCAATTTAAAAAGTGTTTAAAATATTATTTATGTGAATACAGGCAGGTCAAAGCACCATAATCCATTAGAAAATGTCTGGAAGCATATTTGCATCTATCCTACTTAGCAGTGTAGTAGGCTACACCAAGTATAGGCAACATCCAAAATGCTAAATATACTGAAAACTCACTCTGTGGCACATTGCAAGGTTTTCATATTACTGTTCATATTTTGAGCCCAGTATGTTTTTATTACTTGCCTTTTTTTGTGATAATACTGAAGGTTTTAACCTGAGGAAATAGTAATGGTAATTGGTTTTTAAAAGTGTCTTTCCTATGTAGAGTGTATAAATAGAAGTCCCGGATCCCTGCACATTCTGCTTTGCTATTCCTTCCACTCAGCATACACAGTGACACGCATAGCACACACAAATTGACTCACCGACTTTTTGGCCAAAGATAACCAGTGTTAACATCATCCATTTGCCATGTTGAATTTGTGTCTTACAGTGATGCTCACTATATTGCTACTATTAGATGTTATTTTGCCTACCTGAAATACAGAAAAAAATTGCCAAAATTGGCCGTACAAAGCAACATTTCAATGTGACTGCAATTTTGTGGATAAGAAATTCATAAAGATTGTAATAAAGCAGTCTTGTCTCGGCTTCACAATGAGTGAGTTTAGGCAACTCAAAGAAAAGGAGGTAGCTGCGATGGCTTAACTGGGGCACATATCCAGGGTCTCAGTTGGGGCATTTGTTGATAAAATTGGCTTATTTAACACTTAGCTGACATCCAAGGTGGACTAGCTGGAAAGCAGACCTGTGTGGACACTTGTCTTTCCCTTTTCACAGTGTGACAGTCTCAGTGTTGGTGGACCCTTCATGAAGGGACAGGCTTTCCGTAGGGGGAGCATTCCAAGAGGCCTGGATAGAAGACGCAGGATTCTTATGAAGGAGCTTTGGAAATGCTACAGTGTACTTTTCCCAACGTCCAACTAATCAGTAAATAGCAAAGCCAAACTCGTATTCTAAAGGAGTAGACCTGGACTCAGATTTTAGGGGAGTAGTAAGAATGGGTGGCCATCTATAACATGCCTCTAAATGATAGAGTATCCATTGTGTTGAAGAAAATAATCGAGTATACTCAATTTGATTACAGGGTTGTTACAGTTTAGCTCATGCAAATCACTCTGAAATACTTCCATAGGTTGACTCCTTTTCTATCTCATACTTCTACACTAGCTTCTGCAGTAAATTATTTACATTATCTAACATTTAAAATTATCTACTCCATTTCATCCCACTATGAAACAGATTTTATCTCACGTGAAACTCCCAATTAAATGTAATCTTTTTTACTGTAACTTCATGCCCACTTTTATAGGACTATGTATTTGAAACTATGAGGAGATGTAAGTGATTCCAGTAACTTCTAATGAATGTTGCTTTTACATCTTCTTATCTTAATAAAATGCTGTGGATGTATAAGGTTTCAATAAAGGCAAACTTTAGGATATTATAGGAAAATAAAAGCAAAAATGAAACCTTGAGAAAAATTAAATTCATAATCAAGTCATGTTAAATGTGATGTTCTAGTCATTACATGTCAAATTATCTAATATAATGTTAGGTTTGAAAGGATTATTTTTAAGATCAACTAATTAAATAAATCTTTTATAGAATATTCAGTTACTCTCATGCCAGAATACACAAAACAACATTTTATAGCTGTATTTTAACATATTGCAAACAATAAACTCTGATATTGTCAAGAGATTTACTGCTTTTATAGTTATACAATTTATTAGCTTAAATTCCTCCAGGTGGAGTTAGATGTATTAATATCCAATTGATGGAAGGTAAAATGAAATGGAGCAAGACAGTACAGCTTATTCCCATTTCAATTTAAAGATACTTGTACTCAGAATTATTACCAAGATAATACTCTATAGAATTGTTTAACTATTACGACAAAACAATTTGTGTAATACAAGAGGTATATCCATAATCCTGTGAAACAAATAATATGCTTTTTCGACTGATCAAGTATTAGCAGGATAACAAGTTTAATATCCAGAAACACAGGAAAAGGTAAAAAGAAACCTATTGGTCCTCAAGAAAATTATTTTAAGATTGTATTTAACTTTACTTGTAATGTCATCAAAGTGGAAACAACTCAATTATCCACCAACAATTGTTTGAATAAACAAATTCCATAGAGGAAAACTTGTATCTGTAAGTTGGAATACTACTCAACAATTAAAAAATAAATCATTGATATAAATGAATCTCAAAATAATTATGCTAAAATAATCCAAAGAAAACACAGTGTATGATTCCATTTATATAAACTCTAGACATTGACAAGAAAAATCTGTTGTCAGAAAGCAATCTGTAGTGACAAGGTGGTCAGTGGTTAAGGCATGGACTGCTTTTTAATTTTACAAAAATCAAGATAAATAAATACAACCTCATCTTTAAATTATGAGTTATTTTTTACCAAATAATAATGGTCAAAATTACAGAATTCAATCTTTAGATGTGTAAGTTTTCTCAGAATTTTCATGATTCATGATTGAGGTAATCTTTGTCCATTTATCTCAGAAAAATACATGTTTACCATTTTAAAATAAGCATCAAAGTATACAGGGAAATATTAATTTGACAAACTACTCTAAGTGAAGTAGAATATGCACTTGATTTATAAATTTGGAAAAGAATATTGGTATAGATATGCAGGTTGACACATATACATATCCATAAGTAACTAGAAAAATATGGTTATATTTCACAATTGATAAGTGACTTAAAAATTCTGTATTAATGTCTATAACATTTAATATTATTGTTTGCCTTTTCTTTTGCAAAATAAATTTTTTTTCAGCATAATACAACTCTTACATTTACTTAACAATTTTTAGTTACTAGAAACAGATGGTGTTTTGCCGGTAGACACAGTTAATTTACATTTTAGAGAAAGCGCTCAGTTAGAACTGGACTTCACATCTCACATCAGTTTCAATGTTATACAGACTGTACAATTTGGACAGCTGTCACAAACACACAAAGCGTGATTGAAAAACATGACAAATGGTGAAATCTTGAAAAAGATTATTACAGTAAAAGGCACACTGCCATTAATTCCCCCTCAAAATACTCCCAGCTTCAAATATGTTGATCCTATTGTTCTTGCTACTTTCTGGAAAGTTCTGGAAGTTCTCTTCCATTAGTGTCTTTAATTGCTCTATCATGGCTGCTTTGCTATCCTAAATGGACTCAGAACTTTTACATTTCATGGTAGTCATTTCAGTTACTTTCCTCATTGCTGGGACAAAATATCCAATTCCCACAATTTAAAAGAGGAGACATTTATTTTGGCCCACATTTTAGAAGTTTCAGTCCTGGCATGGTTGGCCAGCTGCAAGGTACAATGTCATGGCCGAGGGGCACGGGGGAGGAGAGCTGCTCGCAGCAGGGCAGACAGGAAGCAGTGAGTGAAGGAACAATGAACGATCTGGGGAGGGAGATAAACACTTCCGTGCGACCCTGCACCGCCCCAGTGACCAACCAGACCACACTTCCTAACAGCAAGTCATCTATAAGCCCCCATGATCCAATTACCTTCCAAAAGCTTCACCGATGACCACTTGATGCTCTTGCAGGCATCTAGATATAAACCGTAACAGTCATTTTGACTCTGGGGAAGGACCAGAAGTTACATATTGTCAGATCCAGTGAGTAAGATAGATGAGGACACACTGGGATGATTTTATGAGCCTGACTTTTCCTTTAATAGCACTGGGGATTGTATACATACCTCATAAAGGAACTCACCAAAGAGGACTTCCACCCTCACTGTGTTGCCTGAATGCCAGTAACATCTGGAAACAGCTCAGAGACACACCCGGAAGTGTACTTTAGGTGTTTCTTAACCCAGTCAAGTGGACATAGCATGATCAATGGTTACAATCCACACTTGGTCAGCTTCACAACCGGACGCATCTCCTTAAACCATACTTAATCTCCAAATAAGGGAAATAGAAAACTTATAATTCCACCTGACATGAAACTATCTTGTATACAACCAGAACGCACCAACTCCTTTACATGCATAGAAGAAGAAGTTTTTCTTCGAGTAAGGCTTATTCTTTTCCTGATATTAATTTATAATGTAGATTCAGTAATAGTTAAGTACCAGCTTCATTCCTGAAGGGTCTGGGCCATCTGTCATCCTGCCTCCATTGATGTTTCGCAGCTTCCCATCGATTGTGGTAATATTAGGAGATGCCTCAAAGGGTCTCCTGCATTCCACACATATTCTTCTCCACCTCTATTGTGGTGTAATAGTTCAGTTTCTGCTTGGTAATATGCATCATTCACTCCCACCACCCTGAAATTTCTTTTTGTTAGCGTCTGACTCAGGCATGAGGAGCCCAAAATGGCCAGAGGAAGTCTTACATTCCAGTTAAATGGAATCCTTGTTGTACCTCCCTATATGAGTCTCGTCCCCGCTACAACTAAGACTTCTAGGTCTATAGAACACGGACCTATGGGAACAGGAAGCGAAAAAATGGCTAGTGGGTCACTAGGGGTAACAGCATATGGCACCGTTCCCATTTCCACCTCTTTCTCCTTGAACCATATATCCTGACCAGATAGGAAAATGTATCATATCTTTAAAGTTGATTCAGAACATGCATATATAGCTTTCTGGAGAACCTCGTGCCAGCCCAGCAAGGTATGCACACTTAGCTGATACTCTAAATACATCTTGAAAAGACCATTCCTCCATCCTACCAATCCAGCTGCTACTGGAAGGCAGGGAACATTGTAAAACAAGTGAATCATTCACACAAGCCCACTGCTGTGTTTCTTTGGCCAAGAAGTACATTCTTTGGTCAGGAGCAGTGTTGTGTGGAATACCGTACTCGTAAGTCTACAGATGACAATTTTGCAGCAGAAATTTCACAGTCAAGGAAGGCCAAATCCATTCTCAAAATATACGTTCATTCCTGTCAGAAAAAAGTACTGCACCTCCATGATGGAAATGATCCAATAGAATCAATGTACCACCCGACTGGAGGTCGATTGCCCCCAAAATGTGCTATATCAGAGAGTCAGTACTGATCTCTGCTGCTGGCAGTTTAGGCACAGAGTAGTGACTACAGCCAGGGTAGCCTTGGTTGTAGAGAAGTCCATGTTGCTGAGCCTACTGATAACCTTCATTACTGCCACCCTGGCCTCTTGATTCATGAGCCCACTGGGCAATGACAGGTGGCTGAGGGAGAAGATCAGCTGTTCTCCACAGAATGGTGCATCCTGTGAATGTGACCTCTCCTGCTGAGGTCACAAAATGGAGAGTATATATGTGGAACACGAAAACTTTCACATCATTGATCCATGTGGAGAGGTCTATGTAGACACCTCTCTCCAAAGTTCTTTGTCACCAGTTTTACAGTGATGTTCTTTCCAAATCTATGGCCAACCAACCAGACCATTGATTACAGCCCAAAAATCAGTATATGCTTGCACAACTGCCTAGATTTTCTTCTGAGCAAAATGTATGAGCAAGTGCACTGCCTTTGATTGTGCCCACTGTGAAGACTTCCCTTCACCACTGTTTCTCAGAGATGTACTAAAATAGTGCTTCAGTCATTCACTTTCCAATGGTGCCTACATAATGTGCAGATCTAAAATCTGACTCTACTCTTCTTTCATTCTGTCAAGTAATCACAGATTGTGCCATATGAGGTTATAGGTGCTCGCTGATGTACAGAAGGCAGTAGAGCAGGAGTAAGAACTGCGGGCGTTTGGGCAACTTCATTTAACTTACTTGTGCCTTCAGTGCCTGCTTGTGCACAATTACATGTACACCATTTCTAATGGACTGCTGCTTTGAACATGACTTTAGGAATGGGTGGGTCAAATAATAGCCATGATGGGCAGCTCAGGTTTCGTGGTAAGTTTTCACCGAGGCTCAGTAGCAGGCAGGGGCTGTTTTTCAAAGAGAGAGTAGTTCTCTCCAGATGATGGCAGAGTTTTGCTCTAGTATGTCAGGGTCTCCGATGTGAATTAGCTATGGGGTTTGCCAGAAACCCCAAAACATTCCCTATGTCCCGCTGACACCTCGAGTACAAGTAGATATGCTGGATCACACAGCCCATATGGCAGGGGAGCCTGCACAACATCCTGAACCTTTCTGCAGAACGTCTCTTTGTCTAGCCCTCACTCTAAACCAGCAGCTTTCTGAGTCACTTAGTAAAACACTCCAGAAATGCTTCCAAACTCCAAATAAGCCCACTAGGCATTGTACCTCTTTTTTGGTTGTAGAAGAAGTTAGATACAACAAGATATTTTTCACCTTAGAAGGGATAACTCTGCATGCTCCATGCCACTGGAATAAGGAATTTCACTAAAGTTGAAGGCCTTTGGATTCAGTTGGATTCATTTCCTATCCTCTGACACACAAATGTTTAACAAGAATCCAGAGTGTTTGCATCCTCTTACTCACTTGGTCCAGTAAGCATCATGCCGTCAATGTAATGGACCAATGTTACACCTTGTGGAAGAGAAAGATTGATCAAGATCCCTCTGAGCTAAGTTGTGACACAGGACTGGAGAGTTTTTATACCACGGAAGTAGGACAGGGACAGTATATTCCTGACTTTGATGGCTGAAAAAAATGATTTTGGTGAGTCCTAGGTATAGATATGGGGAAAAAGGCGTTTTAAAAGTCTGTAATTGCATACTGGCACCAGGGTATGTGTTCATCTGCTCAAGCAAGAAAAACACATCTGGAAGAGCAGCTGCCATCGAAATCACCACTAGATTAAGCTTATGGTCACTCTCCAAGATCCATCCATCTTCTGCACAGGCCAAAAAGGAGAGTTAGATGGCTATGTTGTGGAAACAACCACCCTGGCAGATTTTAAGTCCTTAACAGTGGCACTATACTGTTCAGTCCCTCTGAGGATGCTGTGTTGTTCTTTTGTTTACAATGTTCCCAGGGAGAGACAACTCTAATGGCTTCCATTTGGCCTGTCCGCCATAAAATGCAGATAGCCAATGTAGGAATTCTGCCAAATACTAAGAATATTTATCCCAGTTAAGCATTCTGGAGTTGAGGAAATGACAATACAATAGTTTCAGGGAGGCAGTGAACTTGGAATGAATTAGACTTTAGCTAAAACCCCACTGATGACGTGTTTTCCATAGCCCTCCACACCTACCGAAGGATTACAATGATGTTTTTGGTCTCCTGGGATGAACATTAGTGGCATTAGTGTTCCATAGTCCCCCAAATTTCTGATTATTTCTTTTTCCCTAACGTATGATTGCCCTGATTAAAGTCTGTAGGTCCTGTAGGGAAGAAAGGGAGAAATATTAACATCATACCTTTTTGGTAGTGTACCAGGGTCCTTCCTCAAGAACACTTGGGCTTTTCTTCATTCAAGTCTGGAATGAAGAACTATGAATTAGCTTAAGTCTGGAAATTAGTTGAGATGACATGATTTCTCTGGTGTTATGATTTGAGTTAGATTTTTGTTCATTTTCTCTGATATTTTTCTGCTTATATAAAACCAGTAATAATTCAGTATACTTGCTCTCTCTTTCACTTCTGGGAACACCATGATTAATTAGTCAATGCCAAGGTCTACACAAGTCAGACTATTCCAATCATTGCCTTGAGACTGCTGGTCCTTTTGATGAGTAAAACCATCTTACCCTCGGCAGCAGAGTCCTGTTACTTGGCCTCTTTCACTCTGGAATCCATTTATAATCATCACATTTAAGTTTCCCAAATGAGTGATTTTGATTCCCACCATCTTGCATACACAGAAGAATAATGACAGAACTTCTCAAGGATGTTGGCGTGCTCCTCAAAAATTTGTTTTTCAAGGTCTAAGCAAAGGGTACATCTTCTGCGCCTTGTCAGTGTGGAGGCACAGATTTAACCTGGTAAATCCACTTCAACAGTGCTCTTTCTCTGAGCATTTGAATATTCTCACCAATAGTAAACAACAACAACAACAAAAATCAGGCTTCTCCAGATAACTCACAAGGGGCCATCCTTTGATCTAACTTTAGCCAACCAACCAAACATGCTATTGGCAACTTTTTAACTATCAACACTTTCTACATTATCAGATGGAGAGACTATGGCAAATTCATATCTCATCAAGTTAAAGCGTCAACTCAAAGAACCATTAAACTAATTAGAGAAATTTATCCTTACAATTCCATTTCTCCAGAACTACTCCCAGTACCAAAGTCCGAATTGATTAGGGTTCTCTTAGGGAATGGAATCAAAAGGAAAATTATCAGGTAAGCTTATAAGGTGAGAGGCAGGAGAGTGAGTCCAACCCACAGCTACCTCTGTGTTCAATACCCAGAGAATCTAGTAGCTGCTCAGTTCCAGAACAGGAAACCGTGGAAGAAGAGGGACTGAGGATGCAGCAGCAGCCCAAGACGGAAGCCCTGCATCTCCAGGGAGAGAAGCTGCTGTGTGTCTGCTTTGGAAGGCTGAAGAAATCAGAGTCGTATATTCATGGAGATGGCTGTAAAAGATGTATCTCCTGGTGTTTAAAATAAGATGATTTCAAGTGTTTAATTTCTATGACTATGAATCCTATTTTCAAATAATATAGCTTGCTTGTAGAAAATACATAAACTTCAAAAATATAAAGAATCCAAATATATGAATAAACCCACCCTAACTCAGTTACTTTCATTCTTGAAACATTTCTTTTTATTTTTAAAATCTATTTCTTCAGTGGTCACCGTAGTCAAATTGTCTGGAATTGAATCCCAACTCACTCTCTATCTGCTGTGTCTCTTCGGTCGATCTATTTACCTAGTCTGTGCTTCAATTTCTGTTTTTGTAAACTCAGAAGATTCTAGTGAAGACTAAATAATTCATTACATAAAAAGTGAAAATAATAATACCCAACATGCAATTACTTGACAGGTACATCTAATAGTAAATGTCATAAAAAATGTTAATATGCAATGCACACATATAAATATATTTGCACATATAATTTTTAATACACATGTAACCCCAGGTACTAAGTTTTACATGCACTTTGACTATAAGCACAAAGTAATTAGCATATAAAAAATCAATGGCTTTGAACTTTTATCATTTATGTATACATCAAGGTTAAAGTTATAGATTTACTTCAATTTATATGACCATAATTGCTAGAGTTCTGGTTACAGAACTTTACACAAAAATAAAAAGATTTCGTATTAGTCAGTGTTTACAAGAGCTTGCAGAGCTGGGGCAGGCTCCTGAAGAGACTGTGTCCAGAGGTAATACAGGACACAGAGATTTACAGATTAGCATACAATATTTACCCAGAGTCAAATGCAGAAGAGTGCTAGAGATCTGTCCAAGAGCTAGAGATCCGGAGAATCAGCCGAAGCCCTGGGGCCCACGGCAGTGTCCCATGTGAGCAGGTCTCAGGAGGCTGACAGTCCTGTGATGGAGGACTGAAGGATGTGAACCGGAAAGCTCAAGGGCCGGTACTGGAGGCTAGAGAGACGGCGCCGGAAAAGCCGGTGCTGGAAGCCTGAGGATCTGCACCGAAGCCGGGAGAGGACGCCCAAGGCAAGATGAAGACCGGATCTCCTCCGAAGAGGCTATGGAGAGGGAAATCAGCTCTTCCAACAAAGATCAGCTGAAATTTTTCCCTCTTGCTCTCCTTTTATACCGTTATTACTACCATGCTGATTCAAGCCATGCTGATTCAAATTGAGTGTTACTTGATTAACCACCACAGACATAAAGTGGACTTTGTGTAAGTTTGAAAACTCGGTTCAGAATAAACAGTAAAATAAATATACACGTAAAGTGCTCAATAATAAGTCTTGAAAACGTTCTTCTTTATTAACCCATATTAATTGTACAGATTAATGGGTTTCACTGTGACATTTACATAGAAAAACTTTTTTTTGTAAAAATAATCAGTTTATTTAAAAATATATTTAGGAAGGAAAATGCTTGTCTTTAAACAGATAATTATTTGCAATATAACAGGTTGTACTTCGTTTCTTTTCTTCTCTTTTCGTTTGAGACAGGATCTGCTTATACAATTTAGACTAGCCTTGAATTTATTATGTAGCCCAGGTTGGCCTTGAACTCAACAATCTTCCTGCCTCAGTCTCTTGAGTACTGAGATTACAGGCATGAGCATGAGCCACCACGCCCAGTTTAACTGATAGTATTTCTACAAGTCTGTATTTTCAGATAAATAAAAAATTTTGAACCTGAGGTATTTTATTTAGCAATATATTATTTGTTGCATTTGAGGCATAAAATATCTTTCCAAGTTTTAATAGATTTAATAACAAAAGCATTAAAATTCCAACCAGAAGAAGTCAAACTTCTATGACCATTTAAACATTTTCTTGTCTTTTATACAGGTCTACACAATTGCAGGTGAGAGAAAGTGAAATAAAAGTAACAAAATACAGAAAGAGAAAAAGATAAATATTAAATCTTCAAATATTTACAAGTCAATTAAGCAAAAGAAATGCTTTACAGCTTTTCATTACATATAACTATCAATGTTTCCTCTATTTTCGTGTGTTTCAAATTAAATACAAAGTTCAAATGTATCCCTGGGTGTGTGTTTGGCATATATGTCGGTGTGTTTATGTGTGTGTTTTGTCATTAACAAATGAAAAAGAAGAGAACATGTGAATCAAGTAGTCCATTTGAACTGCATGGCTTTGAACTTGAAAATATTTTCAAATTATTAATGATTTTGTCTGTAAAAAGGTCCCTGAACTTACCACATATGAGGAAATTGCTTCTGAAGTGACCAGATTTTTCTTGGAAATTACTACATTGACTGAAGAACCAGGGAGGCTAATTTCCCTCTTAACACAATTGTTACTTCATTGATTAGTGGGAAACAGGAGACAAGTCAGAGCCCAAGGACACAGGAACAGCTAACCTCTCCCGGGAACAAAGCATGGTGCTCTGCAGAGATTTGATTCTAGAATAAATCATGGCAATAGTGTGGACAGCAGTATAGATCCACCTTTTGAAAGTAAATCTATCATAGGTGGTTAACATACTGACTGAAATAAACGTCCTCCGATACTTAGACTCTCCCATTTTTCCTCGATAGGAATTATTATAGTCATTGTTACTGTATTTTTTGGATTTCATTTTACATCCACAATATTATTAAATGATACCTGTAAATGTACTAATGTCACAAATAACAATAAGCTAATTTTGTAATGTTATCCTTTTTTTTGCTTTCTGTTGTTAATTAGTTTGGGCTATAATACTTATCCAGAAGCAATTAACTTTTAGGCATTAATTGTGCAATAAGCCCAATTTTTCAAAAGAAAAAAAGAATGGTTATTAGAAACTGTATTAGCTGCAGCATCTAGTGTGAAACAAAAAAGCCACATACGCTCTGGTGTTTAAATATTCAGGATAAATGTTATCTGTTTATTTTTATTATTTGATGACTGCTTTAGAATGACAAGCCTAGTGAAAAAAGTATAAAGACTCCTATGAGTTAAAAACAAGAAGATTCACTTTGCATTCACATATTCTTTCCTTCCTCACTGGTTTCTGTATTGCCACAACCATAACTTATCCTTTCTCCTGAGCCTTGAGACATGCTGTGCTATTTCTCAGATTTTCTGTCATAGAATCATTTCAAATGTGGTTCCTATTCTCATCTTTCTCATATAGGATTTAATGCTAAAAATACATAGAGCTAATTTCTTCCCTACGTTTATTCTTTTCATCAATTTCTAAATTATTATTTGAGAATTTATAAGTACAAAGAGTTGAACTTATAGTGATGAATATATTACGTCAGAAAAGATCTTCAAAGTATTTACATTAACCTACATCTTTGCCAAACATCCAAACCTTTATTGTAGCTTAATTATAAAGTGAACCAAAATTCTTTCTCTCACACCTAAAATGCTTTTAAGAATGAGTGTTTCAGCTTGCAAAATTGTGAATTGTAATAGATGAAGTAGTTCAAAATACTGACAATAATTCTGATAACTGATTTGCTTGAAATTACAGCGGAAATCTGAGATTGCTTTAAGCAGAAAATTATTTTAGCATGTAATCTCAAAAAACTAAGCTAAACATAAATATAGCAAAGGAAAGGATATGTGTTTCCCTAATTATTATCTGATGTTTTAATCTATAAAAACTTTTTGACTAATCATGCTGAAGTTTACTGCTTAATATCTGTAAAATGTAACTGAAAACATCTAAGAAACGTATATTATAAGGAAATATATTAAACATAGTGATACCTAAAGCTATTCTGTCTTTAATTATATTCTCAATTTTGAACAATTATTTAGAAGTTTTGTATGAAGACTGTTGTGGTTTAATTTATAACTTCTCCACATACTTGTTTCATGATGTTACGCAACATAGTCAAATATCTAAGCATTGTTTACATAATTCATAAAACCAAACTAATACTTTTAAATGATAAAATTATTATAAGAATCGAGTTAATGTATTAACTTTTCTTCCATGGGACAGAATATCTGAAGAGGAGCACTTTAATTCTGGCTCAGTGTTTTAGAGATTTCAGTACATGGTCTGCTATGTCCAAGGCAGCAACATCATGGCAGAAATTCACAGTCGAGGAAAGTGCTCAACTCATTGCATGGAGGAGGCAGGGAACAGAGGAAGAACCACAGAGAGGGACCAGGCACAGACCCCTAGATCAAGCCTCCATGACCTAATCTAAGGAGGCCCCAACTTCCAAGTATCCCACTGGGCTGTAAACTCATCAGGGGGCTGACAGGGCAAATGGTGCCAGGGCAATTGAATCACTGCTCCACCAGTCTTTAAATCCAGTCAAGTTGATTATCAAGGTTAACCAGCAAGTTGCAAATAGGGAGGGGTGGGTGAGTGGAAGGGAGGGGAGGGGAAGGGGGGGAAGAGGGGGGAAAACCAAGATGTATCATGTACAGGTACAAAATAACCATGTTGATTATGATCATTATGTATACAATGTACCAATACATGTTCTTGGTAAAAATAATAAAAAAATTTAAAAAAAATAAAAAAGATTAACCAGCAAAGATATAACACAGGCAAAGTATTATAGCAAGTCAGAGCACATTTTGGAGGTTAATAAAAATTATCCACTCATCACAGTAAATGTTTTCTAAAAAATGGAAAAACCCAGAGGCTGTTGGTGGAAAGAAGATCGGGGAAATATATAATTGGAAACAAGAATGAGTTCTCAGTTTGAAAGAAAGACTATGAGATTTGAAGTGATATGCCAAAAAATCTTGAAGATTATTTTGTAATAAATATGGTAAGTCAAACAATGAAGCTATCAGGTGGAATTTCCAAGTTAATTTTCTATAGTCTTGAAAAGCAATCATCAGAGACCATTTCTTTGGAATAATTGTATCCTGAAACTGGAAAACCCAAATTATTGGAAAAAGATATCAGGTAAATAGCCAAATGAAGCCCACCTCCTTTCGTTAAATGTAAAAATCATATATCAAAACTGGGAGTATTTTGCTAGGTGGTGGTGCATGCTTATAATTCAGTACTCTGGGAGACCGAGGCAAGCAGAATGACAAGTTCAAGTCAGCTTGGGTGACTGAGTGGCTTAGAAAGATAGTGTCTCAAAAAAAAAAAAAAAAATTAAAAAAAGACTGGGGACATAACTGAGTGCAAAGGCTTTTGGGTTCAATCTCTACTACTACTATTACTACTACTACTACTACTACTACCACCACCACTACCATCACTACTAATATAATAATAATAACATGCAACTCTTGTAGCATGACATCGAATCGTAATTGGCCTAAATCCACAGTATATTCAGAGTTGTTCACGGAGATGGAAGGAAAGTTCTACTAGTGTTCCGTATCAGAATATGACTATGCCATGCACTTTTCTGTCTTATATCAATGAAACGATTCACATGATAAATTATCAGGGTTACTCATTCACAGATGATCCTTTATCAGTCTGTCTCTCTAAATCTTCCATATATAAAATAAATCATTGATTTTTAGAAGAGCAAAACTGTGGCTGAGATTATACACAGTTCTTCTCTACAATTACAATAGTTTTAAAAATTTAATTATGAAAAAATTTCTGTTCTTTTGTTTTTGAGTTTCAAACAAACCTGAGAAAATATTGTTCTACAAACTGACAAAGTGAGCTAAGCTTGGGATTCTGCTAAGTTAATGTCGTTTTTTTAATAGAAAGTACAAGAAGTTTCCATGAAAATATGAAAAATCTGTAACTAAATATGACTGTAACTAAACATTATTATATACTGCCAAGTTTATATTCAAAGATATACTTTCAGGAGAATTTAACATATCTTTCTTCATTGGTAGACTTGCTTAAACTTAGTTATCCCATTTAGATGGATTCCATGAGGCCAAGGAAATAAGGATCATGAATTTGAAATGCTTTTAAATAATGCGCTGTTATGACAGGACAGAATAGTAACAAATGTAAATGTTTGAATGATTTGCATAAGAAACCACCTAAATTAGAAATCTTTTCATTTCTCGGCAGACAAATATCGAACTAAATGTAAGAATTTCTTTAGAATGTATTGATTCAATTGGAAATTAATACTTGTTGAATATGTAGGGATTTTGTTCTAGAAACAGATGATATGGTAAATAAGATACAGTTATATTCCTTTAAAAACCTGATACTTATGTAAAGAGAGAAGGGAACAATTAGGATGAGAAAGTATATTCGGGGAAAAACTGAGTCCTAAAGTGAATTTTAGTGCTCCTCTTTAAAGAAAGCTTCCCTCCCAATGGAAAACAGATGCTTGAAGGTGCATCTGACGAATATAATGCTTATATTTACAGAACTAAGGTAGGTCTGTTCTTACTATGATCTATAGTATTTGCAAAGTGTAATATTTTGGCTCCTCATACCTAAAGGGGGTACATTTGTTGCACTTACATTTGTTGAACAGTTACCATGTGTCAGGCAGTTTTCTGAAATCATTATGCATAGTAAACGATTTAACACTCACGACAGTACTATGAGGTTGAACCTGTCATTATTCCATTACACAGACAAGGAAAGTGTGTACACAGAGGGAAAAAACCAAAAAGAAAAAGAAACAAACAAAATCTTCCCAAAGGTCCCAAAGTAGTAAAAAGAAAGAGCTAAAATTCAAGTGCAATTTAGTTGTCTTAAACTCTAAGACAAATACATTAAAATATTAAATTTCATATATTATTACAAGGACACTTAGATCAGACTATATTAGCTCATATTAATTTTATTAAATTCGTATCTCAAGATAGGACCTTACTTCTATGTAACCAATATTAATATTGTAGAATAACATTACACCCAGGCTTCTAACTAAAGATAACTTTGACAGTTCTTCTAAATAGATGTTTCAGGATTTTCATGCTATAATAGATTATACAGATCTGCAAGTAGAATAAGGGGAATATCGCTTTCTTGTAACACTATGGATGTTAAGAGGAGTAAAGCAATTATGACAAGTATAATAAAATATGTGATGCTTCCTAAAAGATAGATTATTACTAAAGTGAATTCATTATTTCTATGCCTCTCTAAAATCTCAAAGAAAAATCCTATCACCTGAAAAAGCACATCTAATTATGAAGAAAATGTTATCTGAAATCTTAAAATTAAATACAACCTGAGTTTCCATGTAACTTCTCTGAGTTGAGTGTGCAGATTGTAGGGAGGTGGTAGGAATCACACATGTTCTGTGAGGTTTCCTCATATTATGACAGGCTGTGATTACAGGAAATTAGCAAATTTAAGTAGAATGAAGCCAGTAGAGATAAACATGTCAATTACAACAAACTGATTCACATTTTCCCTCTCACAGACTCAGATTTAGAGGTGCATTTGTCAAATAGAAAGAATTTATACAGAGAAATTCAAATTACTCAACACCATGCTTCAGGGGAAGAAAAACATGTCCCAGACCAAATGTTTATATCATTTGCAATATTGAAATAATTAATCACAGTTCCTTAAGGAGAGATTTGGACTTATATAAAAAGTATGTACTCCCTATTTGAACAGAAAGAATATGCCATCGGAGGCTGAATGTGTACTACATTTGGACTACAGCAGCTTCTGTTTCCTTTTAGATAAATCTCATCATGCCCTTATACTGCTTTGCTAAATATTAAAATAAACACATATGACGATAAATATTGAAAATCACATATTAGAGTTTGATTGAGTTTTAAGTGTCCCCATTAGTTCTGTAACTTTTTGAAGTTTCCACATCATACAATTTCTTAAGAAAAAATTGTAGTTAATTTTTAAATGAAAACATGTTCCCTCAAATAGTAAAAAAAGAATCTTCCTCTTAATCTTCCTCTCTTAAACTTGGTGGCAATTTATGACAAATACAAATACAAGAAGATTGTCCCTTTAGAAAAAGTCTCCAAAATAGTTCAGATATTTTTCTACCCACATAAGTACTCTGCACCTAATAATATTATTTCAGATTACAGATGGAGAAATAATGACAATGTCCCTTCTGGGGGACAAGCACCGCTGCTCCACTGCAGGATTGCAGCTCATCCGGACTCAAAAGTATCAGTAAAGTGTTAAAAAGACAAAGTTTAAGGAAAAGAAAACATTATTGGAAAGGGGCGAAAAGGACAGGATAGATTGCTGCTCCAGTAAGAAGTGGAGTGAGGGGAACAGAAAGGTGGTTCTTTTGTTCTAGGCTGCTTTTGAAGGGTATCAGGGACCCTTCCCACTCCCCAGAACTTTCCACCTGGCTTCCCAGCACCTCTGCCTTTGTCATCTCTCCTGCAGCTTCTGTCTGTTTGTTTAAGTGATTTCGTGAAGCTAATTCTGTGAAAACTATTTTCTCTGCATTTTGGAGCACTTGATGACCCTGGTCTGGTGAATTTCTTCATGTTTCTATCTTTTAGCCCGAATACTCACAGAAGTACCTGGGTTGGCATAAAGTCCTTATTTTCAAAATGTCTTTCTTAAGAGCTGTGACCCATGTAGATTTTATTACTTGTTAGGTGTGTGTGTGCATGTGTGCCTGGACATACGCATGTGTGTATGTGTGACTTGTTATGCTCCAATTTGCGGACCACAAGTTGGAGGTTAACCTCTAAAATGGCTCCCAACAGGGTTTGGCCTGAGGCATTCCAACAGTCTTCCAGACAGCTGGACATGAAGATTATCTTATTTTAATCATAATTTGGGGTCAGTTATTTATGACTCAAAGTAGCTTATTATTCAGTAAGCATTTGGTCAGCGGTTTTGTTTAAACCCCTGAGCCAGCTCCTCCATCCTACGGCTAGAGAATACATCCAAATCAACCCCTCACCCTGTCCCCATTGCTCCAGTGTGGATGCACACTGGTGCTTTTTCATAACCTGTCCTATGTTTTAGCACTGAATATCATCCTAAGAAAGTCACAACTTTGTCTTTCTTTGATTCTTTCTATTAAACTCTCACTTATTGTACTATTTGGTTTGTATTATACAGCTGATTTCCTCTTAGTTTGACTCGAACAAGAATTCTGTTTTTTCGTACAAACCAAACTTAGGCGTAGAGCTTTCTATTCACCGATTCATTTGAAGAGTAGGGTGGCAAAACCCATTTCCATCCTCTCAGGGTCCAGGCTGACCCCGTGCACTAAAATGACATAAAGTAGATTAATAGCTGAAAAGCATCATGGGAGACCTCATAGTGTAGGAATGAAACTCCAAAGAAGCGGTGTGTACCACATATCAAATTGGACAAAGAATAGTAAACTGTGTAAATGTGATATGGCAATGACATCGATCCCCTGAAAGAACTCAGCCCGCCTGAGCACGAAGAACACACTTATTTAGGGTTCGTAAGCATTGCAACCTGGGAATCACCAAGCAGTCTTCAGACTGTGTTCAGACAGTTCACAAGACAGAGACCTATTGAGAGCTCAAGTCGCAAAGGGGAGGAGCATTTCATCCGTTACTTCGCAGGGTTTTGGACTGGTGCTGGCAAGGGCTAAGCTCGCTTGTTCAGGCGGACACTATTAATAGTCTCTGGACAATTTTTCAGAAAGGGAGAAGACTGCTTCAGTTCAGCAGTTTCACTGATAACCACAAGCAGTTTTCAAGGGACTGGCGGATTGGTTGTTCCCAGAAGTTAGTTTACAACCCAGAACGGATGTGCAAGTGGCGCGGTCAAAAGTTCAAGCACGGATGTGCCTGAAATGCCGTCTTGTCTCTGCCTCCCGGCTCCACTTTGAGTGGTCGGACCACGATCATTTCATTCTTGTGTGCTTCCGGACTGAGGGATGGAGTAGGGTTTTTAATTGGGTAGAGAAATGGCCAAAATTCTGGAGACGAATTTGACAAGGCTCGAGTGTTCAGAATTCCTTTGCCTTCCTCTTCCCTGTCTTTGATGACAGGAAAGCTGCTGTGTAACATTTCACACCGGAATTTGATCTGCTTTTAAGCAGCACTAATACCAGAGTGATCGTGTGCCTCTTGACTTCCAAGAGCCTTAAACAGTCAATAGGACAGGTGGATGTATTTTAACTCTGGCAAAAGTCACTCCACTCTGAGGTTTTCCCGCAGCGACGCTTCTCCCAGTAGGAATCGCACTGAGGAGATTTGGAAGACGTTTTCCAAGCTTGCTCCTCTCTGCACATCGGGCCTTGCCCCGAGAGTGAGCCGAGACGGGTCATCGGGACTCCAAATGCTTGGCTTTCCACGCTTGAGGGAGAGTCTCTGCCATAGGAATGGAGGTGGGTGGGAAATAGAGACGTGTTATCAAATGTGCACCCGGCTGGAATGGAGCCTACAGCACAGGACTGGGCCGGCGACTGAGAAAAGCAGGGAGCCGCCCTTCTGGGAGTGAGACCTGAACCCAGAGCAAGCTGGACCAAAGAGCCTTTCTTCAGAGTCACGCTTCCCTGCCGAAGGGAGCCCTGCGCAGAGATCCTGCCATGTTACTGAAGGGCGCTGATGGCGGGGAGAGGCATCACTTAAAGGATACAGGATATTGCTAATTTTACACAGACTTAGTGTGTTTTTTTCTTTTGGGGAGCAGTGGTGCTGGGGATGGAACTCAGGGCCTTGTGCTTGCTAGGTAAATGCTCTACCACTGAGCTAAATTCCCAATCCTAGTGTGTTTTCTTAAATGAAACTTATTCTACTTGCTGAGTTTCCACAGAACAATTTCTAGAGATTTTGTTGTCTCAAAAAAATTTTTTTTTTAATCAATTAATTTTTATTTTGTGGGGAAGACATCCTGCTGAGTTTCTTACTCCGTCATTTTGGAAACTTTTTGTTTCCTCCACAGTGCAGGATTTTTTTAATAAAAGTATGTTAAAATAACGTGAAAGTGGGTATTGTGACACAGTCTTGTAATCTCAGTCCTCTGGGAAGTTAGGATAGAAGGATCACGAGGTCCAGTCTTGCCTTGTTTATTCAGCAACTTAATAAGAAACTGCCTCAAAATAAAAAATAAGGACTAAGGAGGTAGCTCAGTGCAAAGGCCCTGGGTTTAATCCTCAGTAGCGTAAATGTACACACACATATATACATATAGTTAATTATTTGCTAATATGTGTATGCAGCTTGCACTCAAGAACTAAGCTCAAATGTGTATTAATCTTTTTTTTTTTTTGCTTCTTTTATTTTATTTTAGCCCATGTGGGCATATAGTTAGATATTTTAAAAGTTGGGCAGTATCTGACATTTATTTTCTCTGTTTGTGCGATTGCAGAGTATATTGCAGGATATTAAACTTTTCGAATTACTATTCACTAGACCTTAATAGCCCTATAACAATCACTGTGATTATCAAACACCCATAAATTAGCAAAATACATAATTTTATAAGAACGTGGGCATGTAGTTTATCCTTTGTGTGCATGCAACTTTAATATGTCTTTAAGAAAATTCAATATTTGCACATATTTGCATCATTAAATGTTGTTTAATGTAATATTATATATATATTTTATTTTTGTATTTCAAAGTGAATATTAAGTTGGCCTTTGTTAAAATTTCCTAGATAGATGATTATGTACTCTTTTATTTAAATCAGAAAAAAAATATTTCAAAATACATCATATCTTTTAGCATAAATTTCACTTTTCACAAATCCAATTTGCTTTAGTTTTCATAACTTGCAAAAGTTATGTTTTTGTTATTCAGAGAGCTAAAAACGAACCTCAAAGGGGCTAAGCAGTTTCACATTTTTGGATAAGATTAAGAGTCGGAGGAAAGTTGTGCCTCTTCCTTTGCATTCTACAGCAGAGCCACTTTTCTACATTTTGTTCTGGTCTCTTAAAATATTTCTGCCTTCATCCAACTCTCCTGAGGAGGAACTTGTGTGTAAATTGAAATGTCTTTTCCGAAGAAAACCTATAAGCAAAGAAATTGTTTAGAAATTGGGGAAATGTCTGTTACCTTGTGGACAAAATGCTATTCCATTTATCAATTGCAATTGTTTAGATCAAAGTTGAAGGACACATGAAATTCACTCTGAAGCCTGCAAACTGCAGAACATGTGGTATTTATTTCTGTAGTGTGGTTTACTACCAAAGTTTGAAATTCACTTTTGTATTTACTGTTTTTATTGTGTGTGTAATACCAAAGAATAAACAAAGACAATTTCCTTGAAGTAATAGCCAATTGTTTAAAAATCATCAAGTACATTAACAATTCTTATAATGAGAAGATAGTTGTGCATTGTTCTTTGAAACAGAAGCATTTTCTAATGTGGAAATTTGCCAGATCTCCATTAGTTATATTTTGTTTATATTTTTCTCTGAATCATTATTATGCATTTTAAGTTTTATCATTTTATATCTAAGTGACAGACAAAAATACTAGTCAATGATGTGAGTTATAAAAGATAATGAGTTATCATTTTCCAGAAATTTTATTTCTGCCATAATTCATTTTTACAGAGTCTACAAATTCTGTTTTTCTAGACTAAAGCTGTTCTTAGACAAAAAATAATCCAAATTGCTAATTGGAGTATTATCTGCTAATTGAAACTTTAAAATGGACATAATTTTCCCTTCTATTTTGGTAATAATCCAATAGTTCTTATCCAAAACAAGAATTTATCAAAGAAAATGAAGAACGAATTGGCATAGTTTTCCTCTCTTTGATTTTATTTATTCCGTTTAATAATCAGGAGCTCATTCTGGTTGCATGCGTCACAACACATTGCGGTATAAACTCAACTCCCTGAGATTTTGCATTTCCAAAAGTTATGTAACCTCAAATTCTTGATTATAGTACAGAAGTTGTTGAAAGTTGAGGGATCTAAATCAGCATGTGAATAGGCCAACATCATGACAGAAAAATAAAAACAAAACATCTGGTGAGTTATGGGACTATCTTTTTGGGCTCTCTAAACCTGAATCAGTGACAATATATTATTTACTGTTATAGGTTGTTAAATATAAAAACAAAAATGGCCAGAAATTTTCTATGAAATTATTATCACAAGTTTATTCATTTAAATGCTTATAGAAATTCAGAAAGCTAAAAATCCTCTTTGTTTCTTTCTTTTCAGACAGGGTCTCGCTATGTAGTCCAGGCTGGCCTTGAACTCCCTGCAATCCTCCTGCCTCTGCCTCCCAACTGCCACCACATCTGGCTAAAAAATCCTCTTTTAAAGATCAGATTTTGGAAAATTTAAAAACCAGAAATCCCTTGGTGCTTGTAATTCTTGAATCTATGCATTTGACCAGTAATATGTCAAGCCATATTAAAGAATAAGATATTAAATGTATATTATATATTAACAATCATAAGCAAAAAATACTTAGTTATCACAAATATACATAAATTAATAACTGATAAGCCTGTTAATATAAATGTGGTGAAAATTGTTTGTGGGATATGTTTGTACGAACCTGTACAAACATATGAAACCTGCACATTTATGAAACAATGTTATAATCAATTATATCATAATGCATTATTTAAATTCTAATTGTTATATTCTATATTCCTTTTATGTATAAACTTTCTCAATGAAAATTTCTTAGATCATCAAGATTGTATTATACAGTATTTTTAGGACAAAAGACTTTTAGCCTTTAATGATATATCTTTAAATAATTGAATATTAGTTGAAGTAATTGGTATGTTCATTTATGAACATATGGATACCTCATGTGTATGTGTATCAAGTTGCAAATACATATATTAATAAGTAGAAAAATTTACATCTGTATTATTGTTTATTCTTGCAAACATCATAAATAATTGTTTTTAAGGATAGCTTTTTACTTCAACAATAAGACAATTGTATTTTAAAAAAAGGAATAAAACAAAGTGCCTTTGTGCTGGCATCAATTTGACAAAAATTTATTAAATTTATTTAATTGTACATTAATTTTCATATGGAAGTACACTGTACTTTTAATAATTATTTCACACTGAGTATTTGTAAACAAAACTTGGTTCTGTCATTTGTCCAAAAGATAGCACACTTGGGGTTTCAGCTGAATCTGAAACAAATTTTATGTCAAAATACTAGCATCTGTCTATCCGCAAACCAAAAACATAATAAATACTCATTGCAAAAAGTAAAATGTCCAGAAAACATAGCTGGATATTAAAATATTCCCTTAACTTTAAGCTTCTATATACTTATCATTAGTTTACTATGTATGAACTTTAGTGAAGCAGTGATGTTTATGGGAAACTTTTGGTTCTGTGTTAAATATGCGCTGTGTGTGCCTGTGTCTGTGGGTGTTGGAGCCAGAGTTAAATAAGGAATCATTTCATATGAAAATATAAGGTATTCTCTTTCTCATTAGCTGCAGAGTGTTCTGTTGTTCAAAACCCTATAAAGCAAAGTAACTTATATACTCCTCAAATACCACATAGCTTCAACTAAAAGTACATAATTTAAAAACAAATGAACACAGAGAAAAATGTGTAAGGAACAGAATGGCAGAGAAGATTTTTAGAAGAGCCTTTTGCTGTTAATAATGATTACTAGCTGTACTGTAGCAAACATTTTTTTGAAATCACGATTGTGCTGAAGATCACATAAACGCCATCTTTTGGGATTTAGAAAATACATAAACAGCTGAAACTGAGCAAAAAACTCTCAGTATATAAATTCATAATATAGGGCCGGAGAACAAAGGCTAATGCCAGTGCAAAAGAATGTGAAAGGTCTCCGTTAAGTAAAGCTGCAATAAGGGGTAATACTCAGTTGCTTGAGACACGCATCTTCCTTCGGTTTCACGTAATGGTTCAAAGATCAACGTCTCAATGTTGGCAGACTTTTTCTTATCCATAAAACAATCTATGAACATGAAATGGCAAATTAACAGTTAGCCCAACCACAGTGAGCTTATTTATAACTCTAAAAATCCACAGTGTTTTAAATTGACAATATAGATCAGTATTAACATAAATATATATATGTATATGTCCTTGACATAGTGACCAGCTTCTGAGAATTTCTCATGTAAGGAGATAATATAGATGTGATTGAATAATGATAAAGTGTAGTATTCATTATAACAAATTGTGTAATTTGTATTTTTTTAAAAATTTCAGGTGTTGTCAGTGACTGAAGTTGCTGAATTTTAGATTCTCGATAAACAAGATAGATCACGTAGGAGAGGATTCCTTACTGCAATTCTTAAAAGTAGATTTTCTTTCAGTGTTTAAAATGGAAATGAACTATCTCAGTTATCAGTTATTTCTAAAGTCAAGAAGAAAAATCTCTAAGTATTAAGATGCATAATATTTCACACAATGTATTCATGTACATTATTTTATGTATAGATGTGAAAATAAATCATATTTACTAGAAATCTGAGCTAATGAGAAAAATAGGCAAGTTAGAGAAAGGGCCTGAATTTGAAGTTATATTTGTTTTAATTTGATTCCCATCTCTACCAACTGTGTGAATTCCAACTAGTAATTGATTTTCTCTCATTTTCAATTTCATTAAGTAAAAATTCAGGTGAAGACTTCATTTGTGTAGCAATGAGCATGAAATAAGGCGATCTTTATGAACTACTCAACACCATTCTAAGAAGAAAAATTTAATTATAGTAGTCTTACTGCTATTTTTGCTAGTATCCTTATTGTTATTTACATATATTTTCATGGATCGCCCAAGTCATCTAACACAATAGTAGTATGCATATGGATTTTACAGAGATGAGTTAGGTTCTGCTAGAACATTTTCATAAACAGGGAAGACACTGTCTTAGAATGCTCCATGACCTATAAATGCTATGATTTTATATTAATTCTGCTATATAAAATGTATGCATGTGTATCTGTTAACAAAATGGATAACTATAATCATTCTAATATTTTCCTGATAATTGATGACCAAGTAAAGCATATATTCAAAGTATTTTATTACTTCAACTAAGTGTAAAGGTAATTACAATAAAAAAGAACATGAGCATATAATTGGTGGGACAGAAAAACACAGTTATGGATTTCTTTTGGAAATACTAAGTAAGCATATATCGAAGACGAAATTCTCCTTCATTGAAAAACAAGATTGGTATTTTGAGGCATTCTTTAGAAATGATATTTAATATTTGAGAAAATGGCAGAATTGTGCCCCTCCGTATTTCCATTATAATAGACCTATTATGAAAATTAGACTTGCTTATTAACATGTTAAATCTCATTTCCTCTGGAAGATGGAATTAATGAGTTTGCGGCAAGAACTACTTAGCCACCTTTAAAGGAAGCTCTATATAGAGGAAGTCTTTGATTTTAGTTTTTAAATACAGATCATTTAGATTGCTTCCTTTTTGCACATAGCTAGAATATAATTAAAATAGATAATTAGAGAAAGTAATTACTAAGTTCTTCTTTCAGTCCTCACACATTCATTAAGAATTATATATAAATCTAAATTAGCCTAAAATGCTTAATAGCTGACAGCACCAAAACTATCTTGAAGTCATCTTTTCTCACACAGATCTCTGCTTCATTTGAAACTATGCAAAGTTTTATTAATTTGTATAATTGGAATTTTCAATTGTTGCAGAATGCTGAATGATGAACTAACTAGCAGAATAATCACAATTTATATTTGTCTTATACAGAAAATAGAGATAACAGTTTCCTTTTTCAATCTTCCTTGCCTGTATTTTCAAATCCCCAAAAATTTGCTAACTCTTATTTCTGAAAGTTAAATTTGCATGTATTTTTTTTTTTTACCTTAATTGGCCTATTGAGAATATATGAGTTATGGACAAATTCTTGTCAGTACAAAGAAGACACAAGCAATGTAAACTGTTGCTGTATTACAGTCAATGGTTTCTCCCACTATGAGTCAAACTTCAGCATGGTAATCTCATAGAATTTCAGTTCCAGTTAAAAATCATAAAAGAGTCTTTATCATTAATAGATATCTCCAATATTAATTTTGTGAGTTTATTTTAATGATTATACTATTTCCTCTGTCCCCTCCGTGTCATTGATATCTGGTCTATCTCATTTAGGTGTCCAGTGCCCATTAGTAAATAAATGGTTTATTTTTTGAATTAGAAGTTTTATCTTTGTAAGCTAAATGAAAAGGATACAAGAATGAAAAATACTAATGGTAACAGTGTTGAAAAATAGGATCTAGTTTTACATGAAGTTAGTATGTTCAAAAAATAGGTTATTACATTCATTCAAACAATAGGCTTTTAGCAAGGTGCACTAGAGAATTTCACTTTACAAAGGGGATAGAAATATATCAAATTCCATAAATTAAAGTGTTTAAAGTACAATTTTAAATTTTCCTTCATTAATTTAAAGTTTTTCATCTATTTTGCCAAACATCTGCCCACAATAATTTGTGGTTAATCACCCAAGTAGAAAAAATAAAGCCTTTAAAGATTTGAAAACGCTTAATGGAGAAAGGAAGCAAATAGGAGTAGATTATTCTAGAAGATATCAGGATATTATCAGAAAATCCACTGGAATAAACAAATAGGTAAATAAAATACAAAAAGGAGTGGTTAAAAGATATTTCCATAAATGATCATCTGATATATGATGTAACATTACATATTGCTGAGAAAATGTGCACTAGTTAGCTTAATCCATTTGTGTTTCTATAACTGAATATCTCAGGCTGGGGAATTTATAAGTAATTGAAGTTATAAGTATTAAGTAATTGAAGTTATAGCAGTTCTGGAAGATAGAATGTCTGCAGTCAAAGGGCCACGTTTACTAAGAATTTTCTTGCTGTGGGGACTCTGTGGAGAAATTAGAGGCAAGTCCAACATGTAGTACCAAACTGACTTTTGTAACAGTCTGCTCCCCAGATAAACCATCAGCTCATCCGCTAATCCATGACAGATTACTTCCTTTGTGCGTGCAGAGTTCTTATGTTATCATCACCTCTTATAGGTCCCTCCTCATCTAATTTCTTAATAAAGAGTGAGAATTAAATTTCAATAAGAATTATTATGAGAGCATTCAAATGATAGCACTGTTTATAGGTGATACTCAGAGCACAATTTTTTTCATGACACTAGAAAAAAGTAAACTATTACAATGAGATGCAGAACGGCAGTGCATGGTGGTGTGAATTTGTAATCCCAGCATTCTGGGAGGCTGAGGCAGGAGGATATCAAGTTCTAGCCCAGCCTCCATATGTCAGTGACTTAGTGAAACACTGTCTCAAAACAAAACAAAACAAAATAAAAACAAGATGTGGAGCAATGGAAGTATACATATGTTGCTGAAGATAAATTAATACTACCTCTTATAAACTTCATTTGACACAATTTACCTTGTAAAGTTAAACACATACTTTTCTTAATACAGAAGAATCCATACCCTTTCTATATTGTATATGATATCATATGTATGATGAACATCTATAAAGTAGTGAGTTAGAGTACATATATCAAATGCAAAAGCAGACATTATGTAATTTGGGATATTCACCTATGAGAGGAAAGTGAAATGTCAAGCAGGGCATTAAATATTAAAAGTCACAATAGTAGTTCTTACGAAAAAAGGAAACAAGCCTGCATGATGGCACACATTTGTAATCTCAGCACTTTGGAGGCTGAGGCAGGAGGACTCCTTTAAATTTGAGGTCATTCTGGCCTACACAGTGAGTTCCAGGCCAGTCTCAACTACATAGTGAGACCCTGTCTCAAAAAAACAAAGCCAAAAAAACAAAGGAAATAAAAATATGATTCAAGATTTATTTAAAACTTCATTTCTTAAGGAATTTAAGTGGGACACAGCCATTTATTTCTTCAGAACAAATGATTCATAAAATAATAATTGTAAGTAATAATATGTTTATAGTATTTCTTTATATATGTAATCACATGTCTTGTTTTTGGTGTGTATGAAAGCAAATACAAATAAAATAACTATGAAAATTATGGTAGCAACTGTTTTGAAAGCTAGAACATGTCAAACAGAAATTTTAAGAAAAAATGTAAGAAAAATGGAGAAATGTAAACTATTTCATATAGAATATATTGTGATGATTATATTCCAGTAAGCAAAATTTAATTTTTGAAATGAGTAGTATATATTTGCAGTGTATTTTCAGAGATTGAGCTTGTGAGACATA
This sequence comes from Hystrix cristata, assembly GCA_004026905.1. Taxonomy (NCBI): domain Eukaryota; kingdom Metazoa; phylum Chordata; class Mammalia; order Rodentia; family Hystricidae; genus Hystrix; species Hystrix cristata. The sequence continues at coordinate 102,639 of PVJO010004171.1, forward strand.
ACACTGTAAAAAAGATTTTAAAGACAAACACACTCAGTACCTTACATTATTATAAAAAGAGAAAGAGGTGAAATGGAGGCCTTTGTTAATGTGGAGTGGTATCTCTTCCCACCTAGTGAGTGAAGAAGGAAAAGGATTTAGGCCTCCCTCCTCCACGCCAGGCTGACTGCTCGGCTTCAGATGGGTCAGAGCGCACAGGACCATCAGCAGCAGCACACCCTTCCTTTGCTTCTCGTAAATAACAGCTTTATTGAATTAAAATGTGCATAGTATACAATTTACAGACTTAAAGTGTATCATTCAGTAGATTTTAGCATATGGACAGAGTTGTACAACCCTAACCACAGTCAAAGTTACATCATTTTTGTTATCCCAAATCAAGACACTATCCTCCGGCTATCATCTCCCAATCCCTCCCCCACTAAATCTAGGCCACCACTGAGCTGCTCTCTATCTTTACAGATTTTCTCATTCTGGTAATTTTTTTTAGCACATCCTTCCTTAAACTGCAAGAGTTATTGTTCAATTTACTTATTAGAAATAATGCATACAAATCTAGATTTTACCTATCACATCAGTTAACATATTTGGAGATCTATTTAGCAAGTATATCCTCATATGCATTTAAATAGAAAGCCAAACTTCCTATTGAATTAGAATTTAAAAATCTGTTTTGCTAGTACGTATTATCAGAGCACCATATAGCTCAAGTGTAATTTTAATAAAATGATTTCTATCTGAGGATAATACATTGATATCTTTTCATCATTTCCTAAATCTATATATCTCTCTGTGTGATTCTCTCTCTCTCCAGCTCTCTCTCTCCTCTTCATATATATATATATATATATATATATATATATATATATATATATATATATATATGAAGTACAATTAGTTCAAGTGAATTTTTACATATTTTTACAATATTTACATATTTTTTACATCAATAGCCCAATTTTCTTGAGGTCCTGTTGTTTATTTTTATATGGAGTCATGTGCCACATAATGCCAATTTGGTCACTGAGGGACTGCCCAAACAAGGGTGCTTCCATGAGATGATAATGCCTAGTGGTATCGCACCCATTTCAATTCGCATGAATATGCCATATGATGTTCAAACGATGGCACCATTTCCAAATGAGGCAGTTCCCTAAATGTATCCCCATCATTGAGTGAAATAAGAACATAATTATAACACAAACATTGAATTTATTCGTGTTTCACTTCTAAAAGTATGCAATATTCTGGGAAACATTATAATAGAAGTAACATTACTAAACTATAACGACAGTAGGATTAATTACACAAAACCCAGTTTAAAAGTTAAGGACATTTAGCACTTAACCTAAAATGAAGACACATTTATGATGAAAAATAGAGAAATCTATTTAAGTTGATTAATCAAAGAGCTATTTTTCTCTTTATCTGAGGAGAAATTAGAATATGTAAGCTTTTGCAATTCAGTTGTGTAAAGACATACAGGAGTGACTCAACACTATGGTGAATGATTAAATTTTTAAACTTTACATTAAAACACATGGCCATTTATTGCTCACAAAATATTTTCCCTCATTTTGATCACACTAATCCCTTCGTTCTTACCACTTCTTTCATGAGTGTCTTTACAAGCTGAGATAAAAATGTGGTGAATGCTCCTACTAAGTATCATCCAACAAATGACAAGCTTCAAGCTTGTAAAATATTAGTGTTAGGGGCTGGGGATTTAGCTCAGTGATTAGAGTGCTTGCCTTGCAAGCACAAGGGCCTGAGTTCGATCCCCAGCACCACAAAAAAAAAAAAAAAAAAAAAAAAAAAAAAAAAAAAAAAAAAAAAAAAAAAAAAAAAAATTAGTGTTTTCTCACCGACTTTATTTGCCAGATCAGTCACCATGGGTTTAAGGGATTATAACCTAGTATAGTTTTGTATAGTCACTTGATGTAAATAAAAGAAAATTAGCATCTCAACAAAGTGTAAAGTGCTAGATGAAAGAAAATTAAATCTTCAAGGATGCCTGTTGGGGGAAGAATTGATTTTGAAGATTTACTGAATCAGAAGGAAATTTACTGAATCAGAAGGAAAGATGAAAATAAAAAATAACAGAGAAACAGAAGTCTGTATGCAAGAAATAGGAGATCAGTTTTTAAAAATTCATTCATTTGAGTTATTTTGGGGGGTGTTGGTACCCCAGTGCATCTCATATCCCTAAACCTATACTATTTTCTGCCTCTCTCTATACCACAGTCTGTAGATTTATCTCTCTATGTCTATGTTTTTATTGTTGTTCCAGTGAAGCCCAGTCTAGATTCTAGCTACTACATATGCTTTGATATTGTAAAAAGAATACATAAATATGAACTCTCAAAAGAGTTATTCAAAGTATATTTGTTTCAATATCACACTTTCAAATTTAATGTTGTATTTCTTCCAGGGCCTCCCTGAAGCGGTATTTTTTTCAAATCTGCCTGCTTATTCCAATAACCTAGAGAGATTTAAAAACACACCGATACCCACACATCAGTACATATTTTTAAAGCTCCCCTGGTGAATTTAATGCACAGCTACGGATGAGAGCTACTGCCAGAAACCGAGTAAAGTAATTGATTCACTTAGCAGTTATTTCCTATATTATTGATGACATTTTCAAAATTAGACAAGGAAATTATTCATTATAATTTTTCCATATATGAACTAAGATAAAGGGTTTACCACGTTTACCTAAAAAGAAAAGAAAAAATACCAATTTTTATGATGAAGATTTCATATATATGTATATATATCCACATTTTCAAAAGTGCTTTATATATAAACTTTTAAAATCAGATATTTTATTTGATTTTAAACTCTGGTTCTTCATTTCTTCTTCTCTCATAATATAGCACAGTAGCTACCAGGACAACAATCTATTTTTACTTTTCTGTCTTGCAGAATCCTTTAAAAAGAAAGCAATAACCCACAGAAAAAGTGAAATTTAATGTGTCACACACTTCTTAACTAAACTTTATGTTTGAATAACTGAAATTAGAAAAATAAAATTTAATTTTTATTTATTTCAAAATTAATTAATACATTTAAATTCTAAAAAGCAGAAATTAATTTTAAAAAGTGCTTATTAAAAAAGAATCTGGAATTTCTAATTTTAGTTCTTTGAGAAATCACCATACTGAGTCTTCTATAACGGTTGTACTAATTTATATTCCTTCCAAATATAGTAGGGTTCCTTTTTCATCACAGCCATGCAAGCATTTGTTGCTTTCTGATTTCTTGATGATTGCATAAGTGAGCTTCTTGGAGTCAATGTGACTTTTTTTGTGGTAAAAGAAATTGCTCACTACAATACAGTAGCTATCTAGTTATCTATGTACACAAACCCTGAATATGGTTTTGGGTAACAAACACCCAAATTCTTCCTTCACCCACAGAAGGGACATTTAGTAGCTTTTAAAAAGCAGGATAAAAGGTAAAAACAATGAAGGCCATCTAGAATAGGATATCCTTTGAATAAATAAATAAATTCTTAAAATTATTGCAAATTAGAGACTTAAAATTTTAAAACATGTCTCTAGTAATCTGGAAGTCAACTTTCCTCAAGAAATTGAGAAAAACAAGATTTCTGAATGAAATTCTCATTAATAACATCAGAACAGAAAGGGAAAAGAATAATATTAAAACAAAATAATCTTTTATAAATATCTGTTTTATGATTTAACTCAGCACACAAATAGTTGGAGTGATTGTGTATAAAAGATAATTCTTTCATCTTACTGTTGGTCTCTAAACAAAGAAAACCATTTTAAAAACTTGAATTTGTGTCATAAGGTTGAACAGATAATCATGAGATGAAAAATATGTATCTTATAATGCACTAATTTTTATATACACACTTTAGGACTCTAGAATATATGAGTACATAGAATCATGTGAAAAACAAGATATACGATTATTCTAAAGCTACACTTAATAGCCCAGAAACTAATCCAATAGATAATGAGCAAACAAATTATAGAAAATCACGCAATTAACTATTTCACAGCAATGGAAAAGAAGGGATTTGGGAAATAAATATCAGTGCGGGCACTGAATAAGAAAGGAAGTACCAGAGTATATTTTATTCATGGGATGTAATTAAAATTCAAGTGAACTAAAATATCAAGGTGTAATGATAGCTGACTAGTGTTCCAGACAGAACATTTGACTAAAAAATAATGCACAACAACACATCACTATTTCCAGGGCTCACATAATACTGTATGTATGTCCTTCAGTGTTTCATATTTCTCACAACTTTCTCACATACATATATATGTGTATATATATATGAAAATATGATATTTTATGATTTTATATATATAAAAGATGAAGGATGAGATAAACACTAAATCCGGAAAGGTATTCTTGGTAAACCGACAGTGGACTTTTCTGCTAAAGCTAGATTTTACTAAGTTCGCAGACTAGACTAGGAGAAGGTCCAGGAGTCTGCCTTAGGTCTGACGAAGTAATAAATTTCGGTATTAAGAACACACAGACGAATGCGGGCAATTGGCATTAACTGTATCATCATTAGCAATACGTTTGTACATATTTATATTATCACTAAAATAACTACTAAAACAATACATTAATAATAAATGTCCATGCATAGACAAATGGAGTTTGAGTTTTTGCATATGTTCAAAAGGTAAAAGTTTGGGTCAACACATAAACAAAAATGGACAAACAAGCAAACAGGATTGGAAGTAGCCAGGCAGAAGCTGGAAGGTGTAATGATAGCTGACGAGTGTTCCAGACTGAACATTTGGCTAAAAAATAATGCACAACACATCACTGTTTCCAGGGCTCACACCCTACTGTATGTATGTCCTTCGGTGTTTCATAGTTCTCACAACTTTATTTCCATCTTATCTGAAGAAACCTGGGAATAGAAAGGTCATAAACTGTGGAAGCGGGAGACAGCATGTATCATCGATACGCCATCACAGGACAACTTTTCTCATGTGTTAAGAAAAAAAAAAAGCCTTAACCAGGAAACAGATAAAGAGTTAAAGGGGAAACTATGCTCATACTCAACAAACTGTAGTAGCTTTCCTTAAAGGAACAAAAATTACATTGAAATTTAATATCTTGGCCAAACTCTCTTGCTTAAAATGATTAGAGGAGAAAAAGGTGAGAAAGACGAGCAACTGTCTTTTTTTCATCTGTGCAGGCAGCACCCTCTTGTCTCCTTTTATCGCTTGTTTGTTTTTAATTTTACTTTAATGGTACATTTTAGATGTACATAGTGATAACACTCATCATAGAGGTTTTGTACCTTACATGATAAATCTTGTTGCTTCTTTTTTCCCTTTCCCCTCACCTCGCTTCACCCCCTCCTCTCTCCCTATTTACAAAAGCTTTGTTTCCATTTTTTCCTCTATTTCTTCTCTTGTCCTTCTTTTCCTTTCCTCCCTTCCCTCCTTTGCACCTCTTCCCATTTGAATGCAAATCTATCAATTTGCCCTTTACATGCCTCCCAGGGCTCAGCCTCTGGAGGCCCCAGTCCTGGAAATGCAGAAGCAGTGCTATAGCTTGGAACATGAATGTCTCCCAGAAGCATGTGTGTTAAGCCTTGCTCCTCAGTGCAGCACTAATGGGAGGCTATAGAACTTGTGGGTGCTGGGGCCTTGTGCGAGATCCTAAGGTTACTGAGTCTGTGCTTTCAAGGAGGATGGTGGGACTGTGATTCTTTTTTCTGTCTAAAAGCCACCCCCTCCTCCTCACGATAATTGCTATAATTAACTACTTGCTGTGCAGTTCCTTCAGATAGAGGACAAATACACAGGAAAAGTTCTTTTAAAAAAGCCTGAGATAAGAGGACTTACGGGGAAGCTAAATTATCAGTTCTCCATGAGACACTGTACTCGGCTATTATGTTTAGAACAAAAATGAGGATCAACATTGATAGAGGAGTTTGGTGAGTTTGATGAGTCTCAATATGTCTGGGGAAACCACTATAGTAGCAGGGATTGCTGGGATTTTTTTAAATGTAGCATATGAAGATTGATTGTGAAATGTTCTTCTATGTTGTATTTTTTTTCAGCATATAAAAATATAAGCACATAAAAGTCAGATAAAATTGATCTGCTGAAATAGCGAAGTAGCCATGATAAAGTTTTGGGGGGCTTTGTTTGTTTGGATAGCCTGACAGAAAATATCCTGATGCCACACTAGCCAAATGAATTGCCATCCACTAAGGCAGGGTTGCTCTTACCAGAAGAGTAAGTGGAAACCAAGTGCCCTGATGCAGTCCTGGTCTCCAAAGAGAGTAAGTACAGTATCTTGGTTGATCAAAGACCTGTGATTAAGTCCTATACAATAAAAGGGGAATCTTTTCAGAATGTCAAGAAACATCCCTATCTCCATGGCCTCTAGTTTTCATGTTGAGGGATTCCTATGAGCTACATTTCACTTCTTTCTGAAGAGTAATCTTATTGACTTTATGTTCACTAATTTCAGCTGAAAGTATAGTTACTCTGACCATACTTAGAGTAGCAAATGTTATCAGTCTTTAGCTGCATTTTTTCCACTTTTAAATTAACCATTTTAAAAATAATTCATTGAGCAATATAGTATTTAAAATATTGTATAATCAAAGTATTCCACTTCTGAGTGCATATTGACAGGCAAGAAAATTGGTATTTGTACATCCATATACATTTAAGAATTTTTCAGAGTAGCCAAAACAGATTAAGTGTACATAAGTAGATAAGTAAAATGTGCCATATACATATATATTTATTATATATATTTGTCTTATGTTATTTAAAGTATATAATATATATGCAAATACACCCACAAAATAATTATTATTTATCCTTAAAATGGGAGGAATTCCTGACACATGCTAAAACAAACAGGAAAAACTGGAAAACATTACGTCGTGTGAAATAGGCCAATTAGAAAGATAACTGTTGTATAATTCCTCTCATATGAGATACTTAAAATAGTCCAATTCATAGAGAAAGGTAAATATTGGTTGCTAGAAGCTGGGGTGAGAAGAAAATAGGCAATAGAAATTTATTTGTTTAATGGCTAAATAGGTTCAGTTTGGGAAGTTTAAGAAATAAATTCTGTAGATTGATATCATTCCACAGCAACATGAATGCCTCTGAACTGTATATTTACAAAGAGACGAAATGATGAATTCTACGATGTATACTGTACTTCACTACTAAGTGCTAATTAATTAATTTTAATACCTTGCCAGGCATAGTGGCACATGACTCTGCTATCAGAACTTGGGAGTCTGAGGCAAAAGAATTGCAAGTTTTAATTTGCCTTGAAACTTAGCAACTCAGTGAAACCCTATCGCAACATAAAAAAAAAAATGAAAGGTGTAGAGATGTAGCGTGTTGTGAAAGTCTGGGTCCAGTCTCTACTACCAGAAAACAGAAAAACTTTCATGCAGGGGTAGCTATCCTAATCTCAGACAAAGTAAACTTCAAACCAAGACTGATCAACAGGGACAGAGAAGGTCTTTACCTACTTCTCAAGGGAAAACTCCAAGAGGAAGAAATAACAATCATTAATATTTACATGCCAAATATTGATGCACCTAACTACATAAAACAAATATTAAGGACCATGAAAGATCAAATAAACACTAACACAATTGTAATGGGAGACTTCAATGTCCCATGGTCACAAATAGACAGATCAACTAGACAAAAAAATTAAGAAAGAAATATCAGAACTGAAGCAAATCTATGAACAAATGGACTTAGCAGATGTCTACAGAGTGTTCCACCCTACAACAGCAGACTACACATTCTTCATAGCTGCACATTGGTCATTCTCCAAAATAGAACACATACTAGCTCATAAAGCATACTTAAGTAAATATAAGGGAACTGAAATTATCCCATGCATACTATTGGATCATAGTACAATGATACTGGAATTTAATGGCATCAGAAACAAACAAAAAAAAATCACATAAACACATGAAAACTAAATAGCATCCTTCTGAACAACAGCTGTGTACAGAAGAAATTGATGAAGAAATTAAGCAATTTATACAGTTTAATGATAATGCCAATACAACATACCAGAACCAATGAGATACAATGAAAGCAGTGCTACGAGAGAAATTTATTCCATTGAACTCCCACATCAGGAAGACAGAATGAGCTCAAATAAACATCTTAATGTTGAACCTCAAATGTTTAGAAAAGGAAGAAAAAATCAAACCCAAAGCTAGTATGAGAGAGGAAGTTATTAACATCAGAGCTGAAATTACTGCAATTGAGACTAAGAAAACAATACAAAGAATCAACGATTCAAAATGTTTGTTCTTTGAAAGACTAAACAAAATAGACAAACTTAGCCAACCTTATCAAAAAGGAAAAAAAAAAAAAAACAGAAAGAAAAGACCCAAATTCATGCAATAAAAAATGAAAGGGGTGAAGTCATAACTGACCCTATGGAAATCCAAATGACCACCAGCACCTACTTCAAAAGCCTATACTCAGACAAGATTGAAAACACTGAAGAAATGGACAGATTCTTAGAAACATATGAACTACCAAAACTGAATCAAGAAGAGATAAAAATACTAAATAACCCAATATCAGCCATTAAAATTGAAGAGGTAATTAAAAACCTACCAACGAAGAAAAGCACGGGTCCTGACAGATTCACTACTGAATTCTACAAGAAATTCAGAGATGGTCTAATACCATTATTCATCAAACTCTTTAATGAAATTGAAAGGGAAGCAGTACTTTCAAAATCATTCCTGGAAGCAAGCATTACCCTGATAATAAAACCAGAAAAGCATCCAACCAAAAAAGAGAACTGTAGGCCAATTTCTCTAAAGAACATAGATGCAAAAATTCTAAACAAGATACTGGCAAACAGAATGCAACAAATTATCAAGAGGATTATTCAGTACAACCAAGTAGGATTAATCCCAGGAATGCAGGGATGGTTCAACATACGCAAATCAATACATTTAATACACCATATCAACAGAGTCAAAGACAAAAATCACATGGCCATCTTGATAGATGCAGAAAAGTCATTTGACATAACCCAACACCCACTGATGATAAAATCTCTAAAGAAATTAGGAATAGATGGTCTATATCTAAATCTAAAAGAAGTCATCTATAACAAACCTATGGCCAACAGCACACTAAACAGAAACTGAAAGCTTTCACACTAAAATCTGGAACAAGACAAGGATGTCTGCTATCACCTCTGTGATTTAGTATAGTTCTAGAAACATTAGCCAGAACAATCAGGCAAGAGAAATAAATAAAAGGAATTAAGATGGGAAAGGAAGAATTAAACTATCATTATTTCCAGTTGACATGATACTCTACATAGAAGACCTCAAAACTTGTAGATTTAATAACTAAATTCAGTTGCATAGCTGATGTTATGGTTTGTGTCTAGATGTCCCCCCAAAGCCTCATGTGGTAAGAGATAGCTGGATCTAGAGTGTGTGATTACTAAATTAATCTATTGATCAGTTTGGCATGGTTCTGCTGGGATCAAGGATGTGGAACTAAATTTAAAGGTGGGAATGCTACCTGCCCTAAGGGCAGGTAGCCTAGATAAGATACAGGAAGAAGCTAACTAGCTGCTTGTTTGCATTGCTTATTTGCATACACTCCTTGCAATTCCTCACTTTGCTTTGCTGCTGGTGGGCCGGTCGGTTGGCCGCCGGCCTGCCCTGCCTCTGCCATGCCGCCCTGCCTCGGACCCAGCGGACTATAGACTGAAACCTCTGCAGACTGTGAGCTAATAAACCTTTCTTCCCCTAACTTTGGGTGTCGATTATTCTGTCCCAACAACGAGAGAAAAGTAACTAAAACAGCTGGATACAAAGTCAACACCAAAAAGTCAATAGCATTCCTATATACAAATAACAAACTGAGAAAGAAATAAGATATACCTTCCATAATTGCATCAAAGAAAATGGAATACTTAGGAATTTATCTAACAAAGCAAATAAAAGATCTTTTCATTGAAAACCATAGTACTCTAAAAAAGGAAATCGAAAGGGATATCAGACAATGAAAAAATATCCCGTGTTCCTGGATAGGACGAACCAACATAGTGGAAATGGCCATACTTCCTAAATTACTACACAGATGTAATGCAATTCCAATCAAAATACCAAAAATGTACTTCACAGAATTAGAAAAAACAATCATGAAATTTATCTGGAACCAGAAGAGACCAAGATTAGCAAAAACAACCTTGGGCAACAGGGACAAAGCAGGAGGGACCACAATCCCCAACCTGAAATTATACTATAAAACTTCAGTGATAAAACGGCACGATACTGGCACAAAGACAGACCTGAAGACCAATGTAATAAGC